>JAWWLR010000149.1:12213631-12227462 GCA_035041075.1 Acraspis erinacei | reverse complement strand
GGTGTGTGTATGGAGGGGAAATTGTGGAAGGGAAGTGAGTGAGGAGAGGGTAAGTAGTGGCTGTAGAAGTAGTGAAGGGGAGGGGCATCGTCTTAATAAGTTAGGAAAACCTTTTTTGTAGACGGGTGGCCCTTGCCTTGAATAATTTTTGATGAATAATAAATGAAGTTTTAACTTCTAATAAACACCTGTCAACGAATTCGGACCACATGCAGGCTTCGCCACCCATCATAAGTTTCTCTTGGTGACTTGATCCGTTGAAGGAAAGAGGATCACAATTATAAAACTTTTCCCAGTCTCCACGAGCTGCAATGTTATCCAGGTACCAACAAGTGGAAAGTAATACCGGAAATCCAGCTTTCGTAACATTAAAAACTTTGGCCTCCCATGGTCCGATCCAAACATGCACTAGTGTTCTTGGATCAATTTTCACTCCGTTATCGAACACCTGTACGAATGCAAGAATGTCAATCATGTAGAAAAATAATTTCTGCTTTACATTTTACAGAGATATTTTATTTCCGGTGTTATTATGATTTAGGCATACAGATAAATTTATTATTGTGAATTATTAATTACTGAAATAGTTAAAAGGTACCGTTCAAAAACCACGTCACAATGATTGGGAGGGGAGGGGGAGGGGGTAACAGGTTTTGTGATGATTTGTGTTAACTTAGATGTGACATTTCGCATAGAAATATAAATGTGAATACGTTTTTAAAAAATTATTATTATTTAATTATTTTTTAAATGAGACATCACTCTCTTTGACCGACCACCCTTCTTGTTTTCCTATTTTAAACAAACTTCTCCTTTTAACCTTATTCTCTATTTTTTCGCCTAAATGCGACCTGAATGAATAGAATCCAAGAAGGAAATCCAACTATTTTTTTTTTATAAGTTGTCCTTTTTTTGATCAAAAAGTCTAATATTATATTTTCTTTCAGAATAAATCTCGTGTGGTTAAAAAATCTACTATTTAATCGAAAATTTAATTATTTTGTTAAAAATTCAACTATTTTGTTAAAAAGTAATCTTTTTTGGTCAAAATTCAACCATTTTATTATTGTATAAAAATTTACCTTTGTAGTTTAAAATACAAATTTTTCTTTGAAAATTACTCTCTGGATTATAAATTTATCTCTAGATAGAAATTTAATCTGTTTTGGTAAAACAATGAACTACTTGGTTAACATTTTTTAACACGCACTTTACAGTATATGCACTCTTGAACACTTGCTTAAAATTTGAACTAATTGAACTATTAATTCTGTGAATTTAAGATTTTAGCATTCTGTTGAAGTTCTTTTGTAAATTAATTTTTTTAACTGAAAACTTCAATATGCCATTTTTGGTGGAAAATTGATCTATTGCAATTGAAAATTAATATTTCTGGTTAAAATTGTAAGTTCTTCGTTTTAAGTGCAAATAAATTGTTCAAAGCTTTTTTAAATGATTTAATATATTACTATTTTGTTGAAATTCTTTATTTTTTAATTAGTTTTTTTTTATATTGGAAATTGGAATATTCCGTGTTCATTAGAAAATTGATCGTTTTTAGTTGAAAATTCAACGATTAAATTTTTCATTGAAAACTCAAGTACTTGGTTGAACTACTTTGTTAAAAACATTTTATTGGATGCAGATTGAACTATTTGGTTAAAAAATCGTATTTTTTGTTTGAAAATTAATTTTTTAACTAAAACATCAACTATTCCATTGTTGGAAAATTTATTTATTTTGTTGTGAAATCATCTATTATGATAGAAATTTTATCTTTTTGATTGAAAATTAAACTCCTCGGTTGAAAGCTGAACCTCTTTGATGATAAGTCATTTTATTCGATGAAGATCCATCTGGTCCAAATCCATTTTTTTGGATATCAATCTTTTGAACTGTAAATTTAATTCTTCTATTCTTGATTGAAAATTGATTGCTTGTAGTTGGAATTCAACTTTTTTTTAAATTAACTATTTCATCGAAAATTCATATTTTCGGGTTAAAAATTCTAATATTTTGTAGAAAAATCGTCTTTTTGCCTAAAAATGAAACTATTTTGTTGAAAATGAGGTTTTTGTTCAAAATTCATAATGACGAATTAAAAATTGAAAAATTTTGTTCAGGGAACTTGCCATTTTCGGTTGAAAATTCGACAATTTGGTCAGGAATTTTTGTCACTTGAGTGAAAAATATTTCGTGATTAAGGATTCCTCTCTTTTGGTAAACATGTGGTCTTTTTTGGTTAAAAGTGTAACTATCTGGTTAAAGATTAATTGTATATATTTTGTTTCAGTATTCGATTATTTTGTTAAAAATTTATCATCTAAAGTTAATTTTAGAATTTTTATTTAAAATTATAATTTTTTGGGTGGACATATCAATAATTATGTTTCCTTGAGAATTCATCTTTTTCTAATAAAAATTCAACTGTGTTCTAAATTCGTCTCTTTTGCTTCAAAGTTCAACTATTTGTTTTCAAAAGCAACTGTTTAGTAGATAATTAATTTTTGTTACTGAAAGTTCAACTATTTTTTTTCATTTAGTTATTTTATTCAAAATTAAACTATTTTTTAAGTAATCCTTTCTCGAAAATTCAACTGTTTTGTTTTAAATTTATCTTTTCGGAATTATCTTTCAGAAATTCAATTATTTTTTTGAAAATTCGTCTCGTCTGCTTGAAATTCCAATTACTTAGTTGTAAAATGGTTGTGAATTTTTTTTGTGAAGTCTCCTAAATATGTATATATATTTTCGAACAGCCCCTAAATTAATATATTTTTGCTTCAATTACCTCTTGCCAGACAATAGGTTTCGTGTTGAGATTATTCGTGATGTTTAGAAGTTTATTAATATATATATCTTCGAGAGCAGTGAAATTGTTAGTGATTTTATGTTCCTTCATAAAATTGAGAATATTAGGATTACTTTCCCAACAATCAAATGGCACTTCGTCTCCTCCGAGGTGCAAATATTTATCTGGAAAAACTTGAACAACTTCCTCAAAAAACCGTTCCAAAAATGTATACAATTTCGGATTTGTGGGATCAAAAGGACCAGTGCCATTCAATTTACCATTTTTATCTGTAATTCAAATACAGTTATAATCACGTCTGTAAAAAATAAATTTTATGGATTACTACACGAAGAAAAAAGCTAAGTATAACAGCAAGTTGAGCTATTTCTATTAAAGTACTCACACAATTTTAGCGTGGAAAGTCTGAATACTACCAAAGGATGAAGCGCATGGTGTTCTAGCGCGAGGAAATATTTCCATAATTGATTATTTAGCGCGCGAGACGTTTTTACACGAGAACATGCATAATTTTAGCTCTTTAAATTTAACTCTTTACTTCCTAGATAGTGGTTGCAGATAATAGAGTTACGCGGTAATTCATGGAAAGTTACCATATATCATTGATCAAATTACCGTACGTTACCGAAAATTTCCGGAAATTTATTGAAATTTAAAGATGTTTTAAATTAAATTTTGCGTAACTTATCTTAAGTTACCATAAACTACCAAAAAATTTAATAAATTTCCGGAAATTGATAAAAATGTTAAAATTGAATTATGGATATTTCATGGTAAGTTACTGTATTTTACTGTAAAATTACCATAAATTACCGGAAATGTATAGACTTTTAAATTGAATTTTTGTAATTTATTTGAATTTACCATAAATTACCTGTAATATTACCATAACATACCAAAAATTTCATAAATTTCCGGAAATTTATAAAAATATTTAAAATTGAATTTTGGATAATTTATGGTAAGTTTACGTATTTACCTGTAAAATTACCATAAATGACCGAAAATTCCATAAATTTGCACAAATTTATAGATATTTTTAAATTGAATTTTGGGTAAGTTATTTTAAGTTTTCATAAATTACCTGTAACATTACCATACATTGAATAAATTTCCGGTAATTTATAAAAATGTTTAAAATTGAATTTTCGTCCTGAAATCATCATTTTTTATAAAAAAATTAGGCATGCGCCATGGGTGAAAGGGATTTTTTTGTTACGTGTATGTTTTCAGGCTACGAATTGTACTTAAAGCATACACTTTTGGAATTAATTTTGATTTTTTCCAGTTATTAAAAGGCAAATTTTTTCTGATGCATTATATGCTACTTTATGCTGATAATTAGACGTTTACAAAAAATGTTTAAGCAGTTGATTCTTGTTTTTAGCAACTTTCCCTTAGAATTTAATTTAAGCAATAGTTAATTAATGTTAAAAAACATAATTGTTTAAACAATATATTATTATTTTTAAAAACAATCTCTTTAAATTATGTTAGAAATTAGGGGTTTTTCTGAAATTTTTAACTTTTCGTTCACTTTTTACTGATGTGAGTTAATAATAAATTCAGTTTGAAAATAATAATTGTCTAATCAAATTCTAGTTGTTTTACTTATATTCTTTTATATATTAATACTGGATAGTTACAGTTATTTTTCCTGACATTTTTAACTTTTTGTCCACATTCTAATTAGATTAAATTAATAATTAATTCAAGTTAACACAATGTAATTATTTGAACAATATATTATTATGATTAATAATATTCTCTTCCTTTAATGGTAGGAGTTAGCGTTTTTATACATTATTAACTATTTTTCTATTTTTAGCTTGGAATGACTTAATAATTATCTGAATTTAGCAAAAAATAATTGTCTAAGCAAATGAGTATTGCTACTTACAAGTTATTTACAAAACTATTCTTCCCACGACACTCCTCATTCTTCTGTTCTTTGTTTTTGTCTCCTGTGTAAGATAGCTTTTTTATTTGAATTAATTTTTTTAAACATTGAAAAAAGAGAAAAAATAATTTATTTAAAAAAATACAATAGTATTAAAAAAATGATTCTCGTTGAGGTTCATGTATTATTTGATCATAATTGAAAAGTAAGAGCAAAGAGCACCTGGGGAAAGGGGAGAGGCTGATATTAAAATATGTACAATTCCAAATTTTTCTTTTACACGTTGCAATCAACTTTTTGTTGTAATTCAAAACGATACTTTTACAAGTGATATAAAAAACTATTCCTCCTAAGATACTCCTCATTATTCTGTTCTTTGTTTTTGTCTCCTGTGTAAGATAGGTTTTTTCTTTGAATTAATTTTCTTAAACATTGAAGAAAGAGCAAAAATAATTTATTTAAAAAAATATAATAGTATTTAAAAAATGATTCTCGTTGAGGTTTATGTATTTTTTTATCATAATTGAAAAGTAAAAGCAAAACTAAAGATTATCAGAAAGAAATTGATTTTTTAGCATTACTTAAAAACAGTCAATTATACATAATAATCAATTGTTAAAATAGCATGCGAGTCAACTTGCATTAATTATGTCCTCACTAAGTGAAATGTGGACTAATAATTTGAGAGTTAAAAAAACTGCAACTTCTTAGCAGTTATTTATGATAAGATAGTTATAAATAATAATAAATTGTTTAAACAACTATGTTGTTCGATTTGCATTATTTATTACTTCACTATTTAAAGATTTATTAAAACGTTAAAAATTTCAGAAGAAACCGCAAACTTCATACTATTAACGTTATGATAAATATAGCTTAAAAACTTAATTTTGTTAAATTTAATTAATTATGTATCTAACTACAATATAGAATAGGAAAAAAGTAGAAATTTGTTGAAAAAACTGTAATTTTCTAGCATTATTATAAGAGAACGTTGTCACAACGATAATATTACATTTTTTAAACAATTAGGTTTGTTGAAATTAATTAGGTGTTAGCTTGCTATAATTGGAAATTCAATTAAAAGTGGAAAAATTATTCAACATCCGCGATTTTCTATCTTTATTTTAAGAGAAAATTCCTAAGAACAATAATAAATTGTTTTAAAATTTCTAATAAAAATATATTTATCGGAATGGAGTAGTATTTTCTTTTTTAGAAACAAGTTGCATCTAAAAACCGCAAAAAATCCTAATTAGCGCCAAAAACTCGCAAAACCCCTTTTGTTCAATTATGGTTTTTTTGCCCCTATAGAACAGACTAATGGGGGTGATATTGAACAAGTAATATCTTATTCGTATGCTTTCGCTAATCGTGAAGGATAAATTTTGAGTTTCAACTCGATTCAGCTAATATAGATGATTCTGAATAAAATGTACAAAAATGTATTGTTTCTTATTAACAAAAAATTAAAAATATGAGTTTTTATATTGTTAAGATGGTGAAGAAAATATACACCTGATTATTAAAATGAGTTTTCAAAATTTGTAATAAGTTCTTAAATAATTATTACTAGAATTTGAGAGAACGCCGTATTAACCACAAAAATTGTTAACTACAACAAAGGTTTGTAAGCTGAGAAACGCCGTAACTATGTTTATTTTAAGCTGCAAATTAAAAAATTATTATTAAAATCCTGTTTTCGATATAATTTATAACATTTATAAGGTGCCAATAAGTTATGTTGTTAAAAAATGTATGAAGTAAAAATACTGTTCGTAAATCATTTCAACTGTTTAAACTATGGAACAAATAATATGGAAATTTCCAAAGAAAACGAATGCAATTATTTTAAGAAGTTGTTTTATTTAATAATTTTAATTGGTTATCAAATTCAAAAGCTATAATGCCTTTCGAATGTATTCAAACTGAAATGACAGAAGCGAATAAATACAATAAACTGAGACTGTCAGTAAAAATCGTGAAAATAGATATCTCGACGTATAATTTATTCTTGATAATTTCGAATTGAGAGCGTTTGAAATTTAATAAAAAAGTATAAAATAATTTAGAGCTTTAGACTTTTTAATTCAAAATATTTCAGACGGGTGAAATTTAACAATGGACAAGATTTCGAATGAAATGAAAAGAAAATGAACTTGTATTATTTTTGACTAAAAGCGTTGAACATTGAAGAATTTTAAATTGAAAATCAGTTCAAATAGAAACTTAACAGATTCAAAACCTTCAAACTAAAACTTTCTAATTTAGACAAGTTCATTAGGGAAAAGTTGAAATTGACTACTAAGATGAATACTTAAAAGTCAAAGCCTATACAATTATAGAAATCCAAATTTTTCATAAATTAGAAAATTATGATTTAACTTAAAAATTGATTGGGCGAAGTTCTCTGCTATCAAAAAAGGAATTGCCCGTTATTTACAACGTTAAAAATGAAAAAGAGTTGAATTATGAACCTTAAAAATTAAATAGTTTTGAAAAAAAACGTTCAAAATAAAAGTATTTTTAAATGAGAAGAAGAAAAAATAAAGAAATGTATACTACTGAAACTTACAATTTAAACAATCCAAACTTTATTTAAGATTAAAAAAATTTAGTAGCGAAGAATTATGATATTAAAACTCTTTTGTACTTAGGAACTTAAAAATTTATATTAATTGAAGTAAATTTAATCGTTGAGGAATCAAAAATTTTCAAATTGTCAATTATACTTTCGAAATTCTACCAATTCAATTTCAGCCATTATTAAATTAATTAATATTAGATTTAAAAATTCTAGATAGTTTCGTTTCAATTTTAAACACAGAAAACTTTCTGGGTTTCAAATTCTTCGAAATCACATATTATCAACATGGAAGACTTGATAGTTGCACACTTTTCAGTTGGAAGGATTTGTAATTAGACTTTTAAATTAAATTCCTCCCTAGTACATTGAAATACTGAATTTTTTCCATTTGAAAAATATTCTAAAAAGATGGACATTTCAAACTCAGTTAAAGAAGAAGAAAAAATAATTTTTCAACTGAACAATTGAATAATTTCTTTAATTTTTAATCGTTTAATTTTTAGAATTCAGAATTTTCTTGGTAAATGTTCAATATTCAATTTTTGACTGTCATAAGTTTAATTTTTGTGATTAAAATTAAACTGGTTGAATTTCGAAAAGCATCAGTGAATATTTAAAAACAGTATATTTATAAACTATTTAAATTTACTTAGAGTAATCTAAGTACTTTAATTGTTGGCCTAACATTGAAATGTTTGAATTTCGAAAATAATAATTGACAATTTAAAGATTGTTAATTTTTAAACGATTAAATTTACCTAAAGTAATAGAAAGTTTTAAGGGCATGCGTGCAAACAACTTTTAATATCACAATACTTCGCGACTTATCTTTATTTTTATTTTTAGAGGATGTTCAGATTTTGTTAAGTTTCAAGCTTGTGGAGTATACATTTTTTTATTTTCGATATTTCCCATTTGTATTAACTTTTAATTTTCAACGTTTTTTTAGAATTTTGAATTTAAAGGTTTTGAATTGAAGATTGTTCTATTATGACCGGAGAAAATGAAGTTGAACTTGTTTTCTGATTTCAAAAGAATTTTTTGAATTATTTTTTATGTTAAAACCTTTCAATTTGATTAAATAAAAAATAGATTTCAACAATTTCAGAAGCTTTTTCTTTGAAACATTTAATTTACTTTTTAATTTTAAACTGTCAAATTTTGATCATTTCCAAATTAAATCTATTAAAATTTAAAAATTCTCATTTTAAAATTATTGAATTATTTTATTTATAAATAATACTATTTTTATTTCTACGGATTTTAAATGAAACATTTTTGAAATTTTGGATCGGAAAATAATTCATTTTTAACGTTTTGAAATATTTCTTTGACATTTTAATCTCAAATCATAAAATTTTGAGATTTTTTAATTCAAAGTAAAATTATTCAATTCTGAACGCTTTGAATGATAAATGAGACCATCATAAGTTATTTCAGTATAAAAATTTGATAAGTGCATTACTTATTATTTAAATAGTTGCGTTTTGAAATCTGCACGATATCGACGTACGTTAAATATGTTAAAATCAGTTAGTTTATTTTAGAATTATTATTAAAAAATTTGTCTTATGTCATTTAATTCTTTTATAACTATAATGTAAAATTTTAATACATTATTATAATACAAATGAGTGAATTATTTCCTAAACAAGGTAAAACAATTATGGATAATAATATAATATTATGATAAGTAATATTGCATTAAAACTATAATTTAATAATTTAATAATATTTTATAATAATTCCACTCTTCCATTTCTTTCAGAATTCCAATCAACACCGTTAATTGCATTTAAAATAATTAATTAACATTTTTAAACATTTTTTTTGCAATAATGAAAAGATCATATGAAAATTAGTCAAGAACATCAAAAAACTACAGGAAATAAATTCTAATCCGCGATACACGCGAATAAAGATTCGAACATTTGTCGTCGATTTTCTCGGCTTCGTTAGTTAACGGTATTTTCTGAAATCATGGCAGAACGCATGAGAGGGAAGTAAGAGGGGAAATGCAGAAAAACAATATACCATAGCATTGGGTGAGCAAATACGGATACCCTTTGCCCCAGGAGGCAGTATGTCCAGGAGTATCAAATTCTGGAATAACACGAATGCCTCTTAGGCGTGCATATTCAATGACTGTCTGAACATCTTTTGTACTGTAGACCATGGACGGATGATAAGCTCCCTTCGCGGAAAGTTCGGGAAAGACTAAACTTTCATAAGGAAAACTATTGTCATCTACAATGTGCCAATGTAGAATATTAAATTTGTTATAAGACATGGCGTCCAATGTTAGAAGAATGTCATCTACTGGAATAAAATGACGTGATGTATCGAGAAGAAGTCCTCTATGTGGCAATCGGGGCTTGTCGTGGATTTTTTGAGATACCAATTTCAACTGCAATGTTTTATTTTAAATTGTTCATATTATCCGAATATAATTATTTTCTAACTTATGGACTGTTTTATATGTTACAGGCGTAGTATATAATCCAGGCATTGCATATAATCCCTAGGCATTATATATAACCCTTAGGCATTATGTATAATGCCCGGATATTTCAGGCTAGTGGCACTCTGAAATGAAAGTGACAGCAATGTTGACGGCGACCGAGGGGCTGGCTGTACTTTTAGGCCGAAAATTATTCAAATGCGTGAGGTCACTAATGTGAAATGTTGTGCTTTTTTAATTATAAAAACCGACTTTTTGGATTTTTTTGTTTGTTTTATGATTGAATTTTCAGGATTTAGGCTGTAAACTTATCAAAATCTTTTTGGGATGAACGGGAATAATGGGGTATACATTTTTTGGATGCAATTCTCCTTACGGGAATTTCTTTGAGAAAGTGCAAGTTTATCGTACTAAATGACAGGAAAATAATAAAGATCTGGCAAAGAGTTATTTTTAGAGATAATTTTAAAGTAAAGGCATGTAATTTGTGCAAAGCATTTTTTTGTTGGGATATTCTTACGGAGCATCCGATACCTAGAAGGAGTGGATCTGTTATTGGAGTGGTACACATTTTCATTTCAATTCATGTTCAACTTTTTCAATTAATATTCATTAAAAAATGTATTGCGGTTGCTATAACACATTTTTTTAAGTTTAAAGTCATTAAAGTTGTTTTTAAAGATTGCAATATTCCTTGTTCACTTTCAAAAATAATTGACAAAAAAGTGTTGCACTATAAGAAATATGTTTTATTTCAGCGAAATAATCAGTGAAAATGTGCACTTAATCAATTTTTTAACGAAAATTATTTGTTACATGAATTTTTAATAATATTAATCAAATAATATACACTCTGAAAATAACATTGGCAAAAAAGTATTGCACTATAAATATTTTTAATTTTATCGAGATATATAAAATAAAAATGTTATCGAAAATATGCAATTAAATATTTTTTAAGGCAAATTATTAGTAACATTAATGTTCAATAGATATTAATAAAACAAATAATTAAAGTTATTATAAAAAATTGGAAAAATGTTTAATTTGTTACCATTTTTTTAAAGATCGCAATATTTTTTCATTACTTTTAAATTAATTAATAAATAAGTGTTGAACTATTAAAAAATTTGTAATTTAAACGAGAGATAACGAGTAAAATATATACAATTAGACTGTTTTTTATACGCAAATTTACGATTGTATTTAAATGTATGGTTCACAAATACACTTTTTTATTCTATAACTTAATCAATATTGATTTATTTTGTAAATCCTTTTCTTTATAATATGAAAGATTAGAAATATTCAATATATTTTTATCAATGAATATTATCTTAATATAATTAATTTCCACAAATGCCTTAAAACGAGAGAAGGTAAATTTTGTTCTTAGCTTTAAAAAGAAATATACATGTTTATAGTTTAGTTTAATTAAGAGTTTGTTTTAATTTTCAATAATCATTATAAATATCAATAAAAAATTCAAATGAAATTTACCATTTTCACATTTTACAATATTTAACTATGTGAATGTTGAAAATATGATGTTAATTTTGCAGAATTATTATTGGTACTCTGTAGAAAGTGTGTTCATATTTCATCATCATAATAACGTTTTCTTCACTTTTCATTCGTACTTATTAATTTTTTGGATGTTTAATATTCTGAAAAATATTTTCCCGAGATAAATATATGCAAGAAACGTATTTTAACAATTAAAATTTATTAAAATTGTATTTCTCACATGCATTTGAATCATTTGTTGACTTAAAAGTAAGGCCAGCGTCACTACTAGGCAACAGTCAAATCTCATATCACATTTATTATTTATAAATTTGATAAACAAATACAGATTTGCGTCCATTTTCAAATAACAGATTTAGTTTTTTTCACGGAGTAAATTTTTAAAAACATTAAAATGCTTCGCTTACGATACATTATCCACCAGTAATAATTTTTTATCTTATAAACGCGTTTATAAACAAATTTATAACTTGAATACTTGTCAGCAAATGAATGTTTTGTTTTTGTTAGAAAAGGGACTGCTAGTAACCCAGAAAGAACCTTATTTATGAGAAGATTTTGTCAGGCGACCGTTTTTATTCTTTATTTACATAGATTTTATAAACAAATAAAGATTTTCGTAATTGTTTAAAAGAGCAGGTTTCGGTATTTCAACCGAATCAATTTTGAATTATTTGGAAAAGTTCTTCGCTTATGATACTTCATTAAAGATAACAAATTGTTAATTTTATAAACAAATTAACAACTTGGCTACTTGTTAACAAATTGATTCCGTATTTTTTATGAAATCAACTGACAATTTCTCAAAGGCATTTATTTATTAAAAGATTTTGGCAAACGAAAAAGTCTACTATTTTTTATAATAAATTTTATAAGAAAATACAAATACATAGGAAAGATTGAAAGACCGATACATCCAGGAGCACAAGCTTTTCATCTAAAGCCATCATTATAGACAGTAAAGTCTAATTTGTTTAAAGAAACCATTGTGCACTTTTCAAAATCGACGAAATCGCGGATTTTCCCATAAAATTATTTATAAAAAAAAACAATTGCAGCTCATTGATAAAATAACAAAAAAGGGTACGTTGCCAAGATATTTAGAGTTAGTTCCATTGAAAAAACGGTATCTTTTTTATCAAATTTATTTAATTAAATAACAAACAATTTCACATAAAGTCTTTTAATAAATGGGGTTATTTCTGAGTCATGGGCAGACAATTTCATGAAAAAAACTATCCATTTGTTAAAAAGTCCTACTATGCAACGTAGCAATTTACGTATAGCAGAAGCTTCTACCTTTTTTGTGATAATTCAGAAACCATCATATATTTTATTACGTCCTTATTACGTCATTTAAAGACAAGCCTCTTTTTAAATTAGAAAGAGCTTAGAAATTCATTAATTTACTTTTGTCATTTCAGAAACTTACATTAACTCCATTTCCTGAAGGTGAGAGTAAATGTGTGAAAGTTTCAAGACCTCGAAGAGCACCCCATACTGTATTGGCCTTTAAAGTAGCTACACCTGATACCTCGGGGATTAATAATTTATCTGAAATCGAAAATATTTCTTTATTTTTCCATTGGGTAGTTTTGACAGTTGCATTTGTGTTAAAATAATATTTATTATAATTTTTGGAGACATATTGTATTTTGTTCAAAAGAAGAATTAATAATTAAAGAGGCAATTAATCAATCCAGTGCACAATGGGCTGGATCAGGAAACTACTGTTCATAATCCCCTACAGCCGTAGATTTTGAACCTATTTCGATGTTTTGTTTTAGAAATGGCTTCCCTTCTGTAGCCAATATTTTTTCTCTGAACAAAACGCGAAATGATATCATTATTGAACATAACTAAAGAATATGTACTTCACTAACATTATTATTTAGTTTCTGGTTTCACCCAATTGTGATAAGAAAATTATATAAATAATTAATGGAATGTGACACTCAACGGCCCAAAAAAAACCTTTTTCAAACGAAAAAATGTTAAAATCTCCCATGATGAAAAAACTTAAAAAATTAATAATAAATATTTTCATAACAATTTTAATAATTAAACAAATTGTAAATTGTTCAAGTCTTTGTCCATCCTCCACAATTGTGCCCACACCTTCTAAAAAGAAAGGTCAATCATCGCCAACTGTAATTTGGTGATTGTGAATTCTCTTTTGTTAAAGCTCCTTCTGTTTAACCTTCAGTATTATTATTATTATTACACCATTAAGCCGTTTCCCTTTCGGGGTAGGCGTGACTCACTCAGCGGGGAAGCGGGTGGTGTCAGGATGGGGTTATAGAATTTTTAGATTGATCTAGAACTATCGTATTATTTATTTACATAATAAGGTAGTTCCGCAACACTGATCCGACCTAGGTTGCTGTTCAATCTCTCTAGCAATCACCCCAAGTAAAGATCCTCACAAAAGGTTCCTCACTTGGGTCCATTAGTATCCAAGGTCTTCTGTTTCAGGCGACATTGACTCTACTGACCCTCTTTTTATTAACTATTTGCCGCCATATTTTTCTGTCCTGGCATACT
>JAWWLR010000149.1:12180467-12192091 GCA_035041075.1 Acraspis erinacei | reverse complement strand
AAATGACTAATTCGTTAGTTAAAATTCGATCTACTAATTGAAAAAGTAAAAATTCTACTAATTCAGATTTAGAGAGCAGAATAAGGCACTGTTTAAAGCAAATACTATGTTTTTCATTACTTTTACTTATTTTATAATTTAAATTTAGCGCCTTTTATAGAAATTCTTTTTGAGAATTTATTTCTTTCTTTAAAAAAAACATTTAGTTAAAAAATATTTTTTTATATAGAAAATTCATCCTTTTAGTTGGAAAGTAATTTTTTTGTTAAATGAAGATGTAATTATTCTGTTTTTTGCTTGAAAATGTACATTTTTACTTCAAAATAAATTAATTTTGCTGAAAACTCGTTTTTTTGTTGTTTAAAATGTACTTTTATAACTGCAAATTGAACTATTTTTTTAATTATTTTATTGAAGACAAAAAAATTGAATTATATTGTTGAGGATTCATTTTTTGTTTGAAAATTGATTCTTTTAATTAACAATTAGTGCTTCTATTTCTGTATAAAAAGTCCTTTTTTTCGTCGACAAAAAAATATTTTGCTGAAAATTCGGTTTTTTTCTGAAAATTTTTTTTCTAATAACTTAACTATTATAATTTTGGTTGAAAATTGAATTTTTTCGATGAAAATTAATGTACTTTGTTGGAAATTGAACTTGCTATTTTTTTTTAAATTCATATTTCAGGTTGAAGATTTATCGCTTTAGTAAAACATTAATTTTTTAAGTTCAAAATTTATCTTTTTGATTTGAACACTATACCAAAAAGTGTTTAGTGTATTTACAACTTATTCTATCATTTAAATTTAGCGCCCTTCCCAATTTGAAGCGATAAATTTCCACGCGAAATTTATATAATGTAATTATTAATAATAAAGACAGAAAATACAATTTTTAGATCATTATTCGAAATTTCAGAACAGCGAAGAAAACACTCCGCAAAATCTAAAATATCATTTAAAGATAAGGCAAAAATCCTCATCCGAGATGAGGTGCCGCTGGTTTACAAAAAAAATTTTTTTGATCCGTATTTTCGTGCTTCGGAATAAGGGTGGAAAATTTTCGATGTAAAAAAGTGCGTAAAAAAGTAGCGTTCAAAAATTGAAATTTCAAATTGTGACAAAAATAAAGACAACCTCAAGAGATATGCGAAAGCTAAAAAGACAATATTTTCGGGATAAAACATAATAATTTCAAAAAATATCAGAAAGGACATAACAAATTGTTACTACTCTGAAATAACATGTGAAAATTTAAAATAAATTTCAAATAATTTTTGTTTGTTACTGTATTAAAAACTGAGAAATCAAACCATTATTTTTCATCACAGCGTGTATTTGATTCTTCTCCAATTTTGATCAAATAACCCATTTCATCCTTTTCACAACCCATGTCACTCTTTAAGTATAAATTGAACTTCGTTTTAGAGGAACGCTTTTTTGTAGTTTTTTGAGAGCCAGAAAGAAAGCCTGGATTTTTTCTTTCAATAAATTTCTTGTGAGATGAAAAAAACGATGCCTTTTTCAAATTAAAAGGGTCTGAAAAATTTCTAAACAATTCTGAATAAAATTTCTTTAATCACCAATAAAAGAGTTTAAAAGAGCCGAAATAGCCAAAGTTTTACTTAAATTTGATAACTTTGATTTTTGGAGTGGGTACACTTGAGAAAAAATTAACAAAAGTGAGGAAATTGTAAATCTTTCAGAAGTGGGAGTCAGAAATAGGTAGATGTAAAGAATCACTTTTAAAAATAAAAAATAAAAAATGTCCTAATCTTCAAGATTTATAGCTCAGTACAGGAAAACTCGAATTAAAAATGTTCTTAAATCTACAGAAACACTGACAAAGAAAAGACAAATTAATTTCCCAGTTGAATTTTTATTTATTTATTTTTTGGTAAAATTAAATTATTCAAATTGAAATTTATCTATTCCAGTTGATCATTTATAATTTTAGTTGAGAATTTGTATCTTAGCTGGAAAATTCAACTACTCGTATTTTTGGTTGAGAATTTATTGATATTTTTTTACTACAAATCTTATTATTTGGCTGCAAATTTAATTATTTTATTCAAAGTTTAACCATTTTTTTAGAATATAATTCTATTTAATTGAAAATTCTTCTTTTTTAGTAGAAAATTGAAATATTTGGGTAGAAATTAACTTTTTGTTAAAATTATTATTTTCGGTTAAAATCGTCAACCGTGTTATAGAAAATTCACCCTTTGGACTAAAATTTCAATTTTGTTGAATTTAGGTTTTTTGTTGAAAATTTACATTTTTTAGTTGAAAATTTATATTTTTAGTTAGAAATCGAAGAACATGGCTGGCAATTTAAATCCCTTGCGAAAATTAATTCTTTTTGTTAAAAATTAAATTACTTTGTTTAAAATTTATCTCTTTATTTGAATATTTAATTACTTTGTTGAATTCATCTTTATGATGGAAAATGCAACTAGTTGGTTAAAAGTTAAACTCTTTTGTTAAAAAATTCATGTTTATGGTTGAGGATTTATAATTTTAGTTGAAAAATCAGCTATTTGGTTGAGAATTCCTATTTTGTCTTGAATTTAACTGTATTGTATTTTAAATTAAAATATCTTTTTGTTGAAATTTGAGCCATTACATATTTGATAAAAAATTAATTTCTTTTATTAAAACTTTATCTACTTGGTTGAAACTTAAACTTCTTCGTTAGAAATTAACTTTTTTGTTTGAGGATTTATCACACCAGTCAAAAATTCATCTCTTTCGCTTAAAATTCAATTATTTTGTTTGATATTATTTTTTATTCGTTGAAAATTGAATTATTCCATTTATTCTTCTGAATTGATCTTTTTTGGTTGAAGATTCAATTGCCTTATTTAAAAATGAATCTTTTTTAAATAAAAACCATACTATTTGGTTCAAAATTCATATATCATGTTGAAAACACGTCTTGTAGAAAATTAATCGTCTGGTTTGGGGATTCAGCTTTTTTAGTTTCAAATTGAACGACTGGGTTGAACTCCTTTAAGGAAATTTATTTTTTCAAGTAAAAATTCAATGATTCTATTTAAAGATTCATCATTTAAGTTGCCAATCATGTCTATGGTTAAAAATTTAACGGCTTAGCGTTAAAAATCCGTCTTTTTGGCGCAAAAATTAAGTAAAAATGAACTTTTTTGTTGAAAATTCATATTTTTAGATTGATTAGATTGGATTAAAATTTTAATTTTGTTTGGAAATTCTTTCTTTGGTCGAATATTAAACTATTTGGTTGAAATCGTCTTTTTGGCGGAAAATTTGACTAGTCGGTTCAAAGTTAAATTCTTTGGTTGAATATTTATCTTATTGGCTGAAGATTCATGACTTTATTTCAAAATGCATCACTTTATTTAAAAATTTAATTATTTTTTAAAAATTAGTTTTTTTTTGCATGAATTTAACATTTTTTTATTCTAAATTAAAATTAATACCTTAAAAATTAAAAAATGAAGTAAATTTGTTGGAAATATCAGTTATTACATTTATTTTACATGTGCGTGTGAAGTGGCTTATTTCAAGCTTGTTTAGCGTTGTATTTTAAAGATTTATCATATTAGTTGAAAATTCATCTATTTTGGTTGCCAATTCGACTATTTAGTTTGAAAATTTATCTTTCATTTAGTTGGAACTTTAACGAATTTGGTAAACTCCTGTGTTGAAGTCATTTAAGTATAAAATTCATCTTTTTTGATGAAAATTTAACTGATTTGTTTAAAATTCGTTTTTTCCTTAAAAATGGATTTTATAATAATCCGGTAGCCACTAACAATTCTATATGCACTAATAGGTCCCCGAGATTACCCTTTTTAAAAGGTCAAAAAAAGGCACCTGAGCAAAAATAAAACTTTTTTACGTCTTGCACTTTTTTGCGTACGACGAACCGTTTGCAATGTACAGCGTTATAAACAAATGATTTTTAACAAAATTGCCATATTTGCACAATGCTACCTCAGAAGCTATTGCTCAGAACATTTTAAAACTTGTACACTGTCTATATCGAGGATAGATATCTGGAAAGAAAAAAGAAATCTTCGGATCGAATAGAAATTTCTTTCCTTAAATTGTTGTTAAAAAGTTGCTTTTTTAAAGAGGAAACCGTTTCGAACCATCGATTATTAATAAGCAATCATCCAGATCAACCAGTGCCATAATATTTCTTCAAATTCTTGCGAAAGCTTTATGCTTTAACATGAATAAACTTTTCACTCTCGTGATAACTTCTCGTACTACGAACCATTATCTATTTATGGCCCTATAAATAATGTATTTTTTATAAACATACCTTTCCTTAAAAGCCACAATTTTCAAGTTATTCGCGATTACCTTTTTATATATTTAATTTTACCATCAGCAATTTTCGATATCCGACCCTTATTTTTTCTAACAATTGTTATTAACAAAAACGCTCAATTATGAAAATGGATTTTATCTTAATTTTTTATTAATCTATGGCACAAAATAAAAATTTTCTCTCTCGGCATATTTTTTCTTACGACTAGCCATTATTTATTTATGGCCTTATAAGCAATGTATTTTTTATAAACATACCCTCGCCTAAAAGCCACAATGTACAAGTTGTTAGCGATTAACTTTTTTTATATCCTTAATTTTACCGTAAAAAATATAATTATCTTGGTTAGCATTTTATATATCCGACCCTTATTGTTTATAACTGTTGTTAATAACAAAAACGCTCAATTATAAAAATAGATTTTTTCCTAATTTTTTATTAATCTATGGCACAAAATAAACATTTTCTCTCTCGTGATATTTTTTCGTACGACTAGCCCTTATTTATTTATGGCCTTATAAACAATGTATTTTTCATAATCATACCCTCTTCTAAAAGCCACAATTTTTACGTTATTAAAAATTACATTTTCATATCCTTAATTGGACCATTAACAATATAATTATATTGGGTAGCATTTTATATATCCAACTCTTATTGTTTATAAATTTTCTATTAACAAAAATGCTCAATCATGAAAATAGATTTTATTTTAATTTTTTATTAATCTATGGCAAAAAATAAAAATGTTTTCTTTCGTGATGTTTTCTTCGTACGACTAGCCATTATTTATTTATGGCCTTATAAAAAATGTATTTTTTATAAACATAACTTCACTTAAAAGCCACAATTTTCAAGTTATTAGCGATTACCTTTTTTATATCCTTAATTTTAACATAAAAAATATAATTATCTTGGGTAGCATTTTCGATATCTGACCCTTATAGATAATAACTATTGTTATTAACAAAAACGCTCAATTATGAAAATGGATTTTTTCTTAATTTTTTATTAATCTATGGCATAAAATGAAACTTTTCACTCTCGTGATATTTTCTCGTACGACCAGAAATTATTTATTTATGGCCTTATAAAAAATGTATTGTTTATAAACATACCCTCACCAAAAAGCCACAATTTTCAATTTATAGTGATTAGCTTTTATAATACCCTTAATTTTACCGTAAGCAATATAATTATCTTGGTAGAATTTTTGAAACCTGAGCCTTATTTTTTATAAGTATTGTTATTAACACAAACGCTCCATTAGGAAATGGATTTTTCTTAATTTTTTTAATAATCTATGCCAGAAAATAAAAATGTGCTCGCTCGTGATATTTCTTCGTATGACCAGTCATTATTTATTTATGACATTATAAACAATATACTTTTCATAAATCTGCGCTCTTCCACAATCCACAATTTTCCAGTTATGAAAGATTGTGCTTTCGTAATGATCACATAATTATACCTTTTATGGTAAAATTAGGGATATAAAAAGGGTAATAGCTAATAAATTGAAAATTGTGGCTTTTAGGGAAGGGTATTTTTGTATAGTTTATAAGGCCATAAATAAATAATGGCTTGTGTTACGAAAAAATGTCACGAGAGAGAAAAGTTTTATCTTGCCCTACAGATTGATAAAAATATCAAGAAAAGATCCATTTTCTTAATTCAGCGTTTTTTAGTAACAATAGTTATAAACAATAAGGGTCAGCTATTGAAATTTTGCCTAAGATAATTACATTCTTGATGATAAAATTAAGAATATAAAAAAAGGTAATCCCTAAGAACTTAAAAATTGTGGCTTTTAGGGGAGCGCATATATATCAGCATATATATCACGCGAGTGAAAAGTTTCATCATGTGTCAAGGATTATTGAAAAAAAAATTTAGTGAAGTCTGGTTATTGAGGATCATTATTTATATCAAATGTTATAAACAATTTAGCAAAAGAAATTATGAACAACAAATTCCTCGATATAGACAGTGTACAAGTTAAAAAAATTTCTGAGAAATAAATTCTGAAGTAACACTGCAAATATGGTAATTTTCTTAAAAAATCATTTGCTTATAACGCCCGTTTCCTATCCATAAATCCCAGCCAGGGGTAACCCGGCCGGGATCCGGCCAGAAACCTTGTTGTATTAGGGCTAACCAGGGAAATTTCTACACGGGAGGAATTGGGGAATATAATATTTAAAAAATATTTGTGAATATTTTATTATATTATTAATAATAATGATATTCCTAATAGTAGAAAAATGTAAAATAATTAAGAAATTATTATTATTTTCCTTAAAATATATAAAAACAAAATAAGCTAGTTGTGAATTCGATCTCAGGTATTCTCAGGTCAGATGTGAACAATTGAAATTATTCGTGTATGAGCTCGGATTTTACGATTATTAGCTCACTGATCGTAGAAAGTGAAGAAATTTTGTGTTGCAGATAATAGAATTTATAGCCATTTTTTAAATCAAGTTTGAAAAATTTATCTAAAGTTACAATATATTACTTGTAAGATTACCGTAAATCACCATACATTTCAGTAAATTTCAGGACGCCTATGGAAATTAGAAAATTGATTTTTCGGTAATTTCTGGTAATTTCTGATCGTCATATACCCGTCATTTACCGTTCATGTGTTGTAAAAGGGTCAATGCCATAAAATTCGAAATATTAAGAAATAACTAATTGAAAGTACAGTCGGACCTCGTTCTTGACGCACTCGTTCGTGTCGCTGTCGCCTTCGTGTCTTGGTCACGTGAAACCACAAAATCTCGCTCGTGTCGCGGAAATTACCTCAAAAAGTTCTGCGCGCACTTCAATCCATCGGTGTTTCTAATGGTGTCTAGTCATGTCAAGTACATACTATTGATTCGTAGTTTATAATTTAGATTAATCATTATTTATGTATATAGTGAAAATATATTTGATAATTTGGTGACAATAGACTTCACACGGTAAGTTTTAAATATAATTACAAAGTATCTGTATTGTATAGTTTGTATTGTTTGTGGAAAGTCAACAATATCGTCAACGATAGTAGATGAGCTATGCCAGTTCTAGACCACCTGTGCCTCGGTCGATAAGGTAGATCACTGCCGACCAAGCCGATAGGTGGCGCCAACAGTCAGTCCCCACGCATTCGGTAACTGGTCGGGCGGTAAGGCAGATCTCTCCCATTAATCCATGCCCAAGCCGGTAAGGTGGGTCCCTGTTTTACCATGTATGTAGTTCAAGCTCTGGCCGGCAGATGGCGGCACTGTATAACCAGATATGTAGTTCAAGCTGAGGCGAGAAGATTGCGCCACACTTTTACCAGATATGTAATTCAAGCTGCAGCCCGCAGATGGCATTCGTGGGGGGATGCTCCAGAGTTCTAGATATTTCTGGAAAGATCTAGAGGCTTCTCGAAGCTTCTAGAAATTTCGGCCTTAGATTACCATTTTACTTGAAAAGAAGATGGTCCACAGTTGTCCTCTTTAGAATGTAGTTAAATATTTAAAAACTTATTATTTATCTAATTCGGTATTATAAAGAATAGCTTTTTTTAATATTTTGAGAAATGTGTATGAAAATAAATTCCACATGTCAGTTCTGGAAACGTGCATCGAATTTTCTGCGACATACGCAATTAATTTTTTAAATTGATTTTCCCACTGTAAATTATTAAACAATGCTTTCAAATAAATAGTTAAATAAAATAAGACATTTAGAAACGTTATAAAAGCTTTCTATAAGCTCCATTTAATTAAATTTCAAAAATATCGATCAACGTACATGGAAAGAAAATCTTTCTAGTACGTTAGTTCTGCAAACGACCATCCGGCAGCACATAAATGTAAGGTTACGCTGCAGCGAAATTAGTTACTCACGGGAAGCCCTAGCATGGAAGTAATTTTAGGGTAGTGTAGTGCAGTGTACTTCAGGGCATAGGATATACCTGCGTCTCAGTTAATAGTCCAGTTCGATTAACCGTGACGTAACCATTAAGAAAAATGTTACCAAGGTCACCACCACCACCGATTTGTGTGTAAAGTTTTTCTTTTTAAATTCTGTTTCAATTTACATATATATATAAATATAATTATTTTAACATTTATTGAAAAATTAACAGAATATTATTATTACCATTTTTTTCTGCATTAAAACACGAAAGAAATGCCCCACATTAAAATTTGTATACTATAAATAGAAAGCATTGTGCCACAGTACAATTTTGGGGTAGCGTACGACCCCAGTAGACGATTAGAGGATGAGCCAGCTACGTGGATCCATTCATACCTCCTTGCATCCGACCGGTACGTTCAATCGCAGAGGGAATTTTACAATCCATCCTGGAAGTTTGCCAGAGGTGTACTTATAGCAATGCGGAAAACGCGCGAAATTCAAATCTCTTATGCATAACTTCAATCTAAATAAAATTAAAGTATCAAAATAAGAAAATCAACCCATCGTTGAGGGACCCATCGTTGAAGTTTGCCAGAGATTTATATATAGTAATGCAGAAAGCGCGAGAAATTCAAATCTCCTATGCGAAACTTAAATGTAAATAAAATTGAAGTATCAAAATAAGAAAATCAACGCATCGCTGTCTTTGTGCTCCAGTGTTGAGGGAAGTTTACAGCCCATCGCTGTAATAAAATTTCATCCTTGAAGTTTGCCAGAGATGTACTCACATCAATGTGGAAAGCGCGCGAAATTCAAATATCTTATGCATAACTTAAATCTAAATAAAATTAATGTATCAAAATAAGAAAATCAACGCATCGCTGTCTTGCATTTTGGTATATGTTGTTCATAAATCTTTACAGCATATATTTTCAAAATACATTCAGTAAATATATTTAACTTCGAGTAGATTGTAGGGTCCACGAAAGTAATAAAAACATAGGTTTTTATTTAAAACCTCTGCTGTCATCTTCCGAAATGTTGCCTCGTAGGCAGAGTCCTCAAAAATATTAATGATTCTGTTCGGTAGGAAGACAGCAAAGTGGTTCTCCATTTTGACCTTAATCTTTACACCATACTGGGATTAACTTTACGAAATTTAGTAACCACATAGTCCTTCTTCAGGGTGAGGGTAGACAGTGGTACTGTGTTTGATGGCAGACTGAAACTGCGAACATCTAACGCTGCTTTTATATTCAACATCCCCACTTCAGTGGAAGTTTCAAGAAGGTTCGACGCATGGGTGTTAGCGCATCGACAACCAAATCTCCATTAAACTTTCTAGAAAATATGATTTCCTTGTGTATGTTCTAGAGCAGTGGAATTCTAGAAGTTTCTATGTAATACAGAAACAAGTGTTTTTGATAGTTGCATCATAATACCTTTTCTTGAAGTTTCTATGTAATATAAAAAACGGTTTTTGAGAGTTGCATGATCAAACCTTCTAAAAGGTTCTATGCCATAGAGGGAGAAACTTGCGCGTTGAAACCTGCTAGAAACTTCTAATACAGTGAGGATGTCGAATATAAAGGACGGACTAGAGCGAAGCGCAGTCTGTACGTTTTCGAATTCCGTGTCAGCAACAAATAAAATAATAATCAGTAGTGAAGTGAACATTAGTAAAGTAATCAAAAACAAAGTAATAAACATTATTGAGCCGTGTTTGTGAGAAATTAGAGGCGCAGAAAACCGTGAAGTAAACATTAGTAAAGTGAATAGTGATCAAAAACAAAGTCTAAAGACTGTGAGAAAGGTACTGTATAAAAAAACACCACCACTGACAATATATCAAAAACGGAAGTGCCTGAATATAATTGAAAAACTGGAATATCTCAAGGTCCATTTTGATTTGCTCATTAAAAAGGGAATCGATGTGCAGGAGAAAACACTGAAGCTTAATGACATCAGTAACCGAGTTACATGAATCGATGTTGAAAAGCGTTTAATCGCAGAATAAAAACATGTGTTGTAGCCAACCTAGTTCACAAAAACGTCCTCTCCTTCCTGGATGATGCTGATAGATTATTTATTTCTCATGTGGGTAAGGCCTGACGCGAGCACCAGACTTTAAAAGTCAACGCTATGCTCCTTGCATATTATTTGAAAATTGGAAAAGAGACACCTGACGACAAGACTTTTAAATCCCAAAATGTAGACATTTACTATAAAAAATATATGAAATTGTGGTTTAAAAAATACTTGAGATACCCGATCCTGAAAGAAATAGAAGATTTTGAGGAAACAGATAAGTCTACATCTGAAAACTCTCGGCGAATATGTAAAACTGTACATGAAGACACATGTACTGCTATTGGCTGATGTCTTCGAAAGTTTCAGAGAACAATGTCTCAATGCTTATGATCTTGGCCCTGCAGACTACCACACCACTCCTGGCTTGACATGGGACACTATGTTAAAATATACAAAGGTGCGACTTGAACTCCTCACTGACGTTGATATGTTGTTAATGATTGAGAATAGCAAGAAGGTTGGAGTGAGCCAATGCTCAAATAGATATGCTATTGCTAACAATAAGTATATAACAGTTTTCAATGAAAATAGGGAGATAATCTACATCGCAGATTTTGATGAAAACAACCTGTACACTTGGGCAACGGGTCAGCCGCTCCCTTATCGTGATTTCGAGTGGGTTAAGGATATAGAACATTTTGATTTGAATGTTCCTGGTAATTCACCCATTGGCTATATACTATAAGTAGACTTGGATTACCGATCTAAACCTCATGACGTACACAATGGCTTACTATTATGTTCACAACACTCGAAACCATCAGTGTCAAGTCAGGAGAAGCTCCTAACTACTTTTTTGCTGAAATGGAAGTACGTCCTGCATTACCAGACTCTCAAAGATGCACTAGCTAATGGTCTCAAACTTGTCAAAATTCACAGAGTTCTCAAATTTAATCAGTCCGCACGGCTCAAAGAATATATTGATTTCAATACTAATCTTAGAACAAATGCCAAGAATGAATTTGAAAAGAATCTGTTTAAATTGATGAATAATGCAGTCTATGGGAAAACAATGGAGAACGTACGAAAACATTGTTATTGTGAAACTCGTGACAAATTGGGAAGGTAGATATGGAGCTGAAGCCCAGGTGGGTAAAGCTGGAAGTACCACTTTGCCCAAAGAACGTCACAACTATGCCATAATTGAGGGCGGCTCATTTAAAGGCTCATTTAAGGCTCATTTAATACTCACAAGCCAAATTTTGGGCTTTGCATTAAAAAAAATGCATGGTACTGCCAGATTTACGTAAAGCTACCAGTACCATGGTAGAAATATCCGTTATATCAAATTCTTTCTTCCACAGGAATTGAGGGCTCAT
>JAWWLR010000149.1:12166395-12177502 GCA_035041075.1 Acraspis erinacei | reverse complement strand
GTACGACGAATTATCGATCCACAAAGCGTACCGAGCCCATTGATCGAAAAGTAACAGAAACAAATTTCCATGCCGCTAATACCGCCAGAGAAACATAAAATTCCTTTGTTCTCTCAAAAGAAATTTTTCGAGTTCATTGAACTAGACTGAATAGAAAGCGGTGGGTGCATTTTCTCAGTAGAGCTTAGACACCTCTTTGGTACCCAATCGCACCCTCTGATGTTACACCACTGTTAGGTGAAACGTAGCTTCATTGATTGCGACGTCGTACTCGCCGGGGCCACGAGAGGAAAACCGAACCGCACAACCCTTCGAGTTTTTATACCATTCAGACCTGATTTTATGTTCAAGACTAATAAGAAATTAAATCCATAAGTTGCAATCATAATATCCGAAGTATTTAGTTAACGGGAAGGGTTTAAGGGTTGTGGGTTCTCTGCACGCACTTCAGTATTTCTGAATTAAATCATGAATCGTCAAAGTTAGAACTATCTCTTGAGATAGGAGGATTCTATAGAGAAGAAGGAAATCTTGTTGTGTATTGTTGTAAGATTATCCAATCTCTATCTAATGGAATGTCCTCTTCTTTCAAGAGAATTACCCTTAGAGAAGAATCTTCTGCTTTACTGTATCTTTTTCTTTAAAGGCATACAGGAAAGAGGTTTTCATGAACCCTTTATTGCCCTACTCAAAATTGGGGTAGAGACTGATTTCTTAAAAAAAGTATGAAGAGGATAAACATAAGACCCAGCTGGATTTTTCTTGACAGCCAAAATTACATGCGTGCATCTAGATGTCCATTTGTCAGTAGAGGTTCTTCTCTAGATTCCCGTCTCTAGAGAAATGTCCTCATAATTGCTTATGTTTATCGTCTAAACTCTAGAGAACAGTCCACTTTTAGGAGTGTTTCTTTTGAAGCAGGTACGATGGTAAATTATTATTTTTAGAAAAGGTAGAAAGGATAACAATCAGTCAGCATTCTCCCCATTTAATTCGCAGTTTCTAATGATTCCCCCTGCCTTCATAGAAATGTCCTGTCGTTTCAGAAGAATTACTTACCCTCCAGAGAAAAATCCTCTCCGTTATATTGTATTTTTTTCATACCACATGAGGAGGTTTTCCGGATTTTCCCTTTACCATGCTGCGATCCGATGCTGTCAGGCGAGCAGTGACTGTTAGGCGGGTTGGGGTAAAGGGGGTCGCGAATAAGGCGGGTGGTGCGCAGGGTGTGGAGAGACGTAGGACTGCCACTCGCCGGACGGTGGGACGAACAAGCAGGCAAGAATCGAGCGGGAAAGATACGTGTGTAGTGCCGGTTCTGGGTGGTAGTGTTGCCGTGGCTGCACGCTCACGAGAGAAGGGTAAAACTGGCAGTCAGTTCGCGCGGGTCTGTCGGGCCGTGAATTTCCTTTCTTCCCTTCGTGGTTCCTCGCCGCCCTTGTCTTTGCTGCCGGTACTGGTGGTTAAAAGCAATTCGCGGGACGCGTAAAAACCAAGAAAATGTGATCGATAAGGAACCCTGGTGAATTTGGTGAAAAGTCGACAGAACCCAGTGACTTCTTCTATACGGGAATTTGCACCTGTTCGTGGATTTTGAACGGTCAAGTGGAAGTGTTTTCCGCGTGTGTAAAACGTGACAGAACGAAAGGATTAAGGGCTGTTCCGACGTCAGCGGCATAGATTTACACAAACTGTAGGTTTGGGATGTATTTTCTATGGAAAGAAGTTCAAAGATCGATCGTAGCAAGTCATAAAGTTCAAGTTTTGAAGGCACACCAGTGACACGTTCACCGGCTGTCGCCGACATCATCGCCACCTTCCGGAAGCGGCCTGGAGCAAGACGAGGGGGAGGAATATGATCGAGATGAGCCGTTCCTACCGCGACGAGGTGAGGAGACGTTGCACCCGTCGCCGTCGATGACCCGCAGAGAACTAGGTAAAGACCAGTTCGGTCGAGTCGTCGGTTCGTAGGAAATCTAGTTCTTCCTCTAGTACCTTGTAAAAAGATAATGAGGAAGAATGCTAACACTCGAGGCTGAAGTAGATGTCCGCAGAACCACGCCAGAATTCTAAAATTACCTCAAGGTTCTACCGACTCTCCTGAGGCGTGAAGATCTTACCCCAAGAACGCAGACTAAAAAAGAAGTTTGGCCAAAAAGGTTTCGACAAAAAGAGAGGTTACTTTGATCTGTTAGAGTAAAAGGGAATGGCGTAGCCAGGCAACGCAAACGTAAAAGAAAACGACGAGCGTGCAAGGAACTGCAGAATTCGTGGGGGTGCGTGCGAAAAGTGTGGGGCAAAACGGAAACGAGGATCGGGGAGGTTGAGCGTGCGCTCGCCAAAGAGGCGAACACAGATACGATAGCGTTGGTGGGAGGGCCCGGGGAGGAGGGAGAAGAAGAGAAGGAAAATTGAGAGTGGGTGAGAGAGAAGGTTGAAATTGGGGGAGGGGGCGGGGGGTTAACAGAGAGAGTGCGCTCGAGATAGAATGTCCAGAGACCCTTACTCGAGTGGAAGCGGCGTGGTCGGTCCAGGAGGCGGTACACGTTCTCCCCGAAGTGGTCGTAGAGTTGGAGAACTTCCAACCGTCGACCGAAGTCCCTCTAGAAGCTATGCAAGTGGTCGCGGAAGTCCCCTGGGTCGAAAACGGGGAACCCGAAGTGGTAACAACTCTCCCGAACACCTTGGATACGGAAGCTACCATCATCATGCACTCGGCAGCCCCTACTATTCGCGCGACGACGACTTAGGCAGTCCTGTGATGATCGACGAGAGGGGCAGGAGTATGTCAACTGGGGCTGGCGTTCATCACCGATCCAGAAGTGCATCAAGGCCAGCCATGTCCAGCTCAACGGGTCTCACGGCCAGGTACACCAGCCTTGACAGGGCGTCAGCGGGAATCCTGGATCACGACAGGGAATTCGTTCCCATCAGAGATCCTCGGGAGCGCAGCAGAGACCGAGGCCTCTATCTTGAGGATGATCTCTATGGCTCGAGGTCGGCCAGACAAAGCCCCAATCCCCACATGCTTCGCGATGGAGGAAATTACATCGGCGAACTGCAACACCAAAACAACGACCTTCAGCGCGAGCTCGGAAACCTCAAAAAAGAACTTGAGTTGACGAATCAGAAACTCGGGAGTTCCATGCACAGTATAAAAACATTTTGGAGCCCGGAGCTCAAAAAGGAGCGGCAGCTCAGAAAGGAGGAGAGCACCAAGTACAGCCTCATTAACGAGCAGCTCAAACTTCTCAACTCGGAAAACCAGGTCAGTCGTCCAGTGGGTCTGTTCTTTTATATTTAATGGCGTGTCGGCTTTGCAATTGGCAGAGATTTTTTTACAATGGTTGGGTACCACGTGCCCGCGTTTGAAAAAGGGATTAAAATGGGTTGCGCGGGCCATGATAAAACGTACCTTCCTTTCGCTCAATAACGTTTAAACAGATACGCCTTCGGAGGTCAGATAATCAGGTCGCTCAGTATTCAAATATAACCAACCTTCCGCATTCCATTGAATATTTTATCCACGGATAATGAGCAGTTCCTATCGCATGATTGATTGATTCAACTCGTCCTTCATATTCCTGATCTGGAAATAGCAAGGGGGTGAAATTCGGTAGCTGTTGATTCATCAATTTTAATCGACAATGCTGTCGTAATCAGAGTTGAAAATACATCTATCATTCCAAATGACAAAAGTTCACTGGAACTTTTTTAATTTCTGTGGTAACAGTTTGAGATTCGCATACTTTTCCAAGCTGTACTTCATTTTACCAACAGAATCCTGATTGCAGTTTGACAAACCCGTTGAGAAGATAATTTTTTCCTCCTAGTGTTTTTAAATAAATCTTGATCAATACACCAATTAGTTAAACTCATCCCCTCAGTCCCATGCAACCGACAATTTAAATACTGACCCAGATTTAAATATCGAAAAACGATTTCTTGATTACAAGAAACAATGTCACATATCTGGTTGAAATTTATTTAGCCCATAAAAGCCTCAGCAGTTAAACTATATGACTCCCTCATTGCGAAAGAAGAGAATCCATCTTTAATCGAGTAAAATTACAGCGTAGCATAAAAGCATGCTTGAACTACTACATCCAGGCGGATTCGATAGCAATTCCAACGCGTTGGAATCCAATCAACATGGTCGTTTAGAATCCAGAATGATTTATCCGTCAATGTGGGGTATGCTGTATGTGAATGTATGTAGCGTGACCTACACATTGTAATATTATTAGTGGGTTCGTTGACGATGGATGAGTCATTGCTCCTAAGACAAGAAGAATTCGAAATTCCCTGGCAGACTGCCAGCATTTTCTTGACGTCGTTTCGCTCATTACGCCTCTATGCATCTGTGAGCACTGTTCATATATTATAATAATATACATAACCATGAGATCGTAGACAATAGCTATTTTTGACCTTGACTAAAACTTCCCTAATTGCTCGCTTCATATCTGAAATCACCACGAAGAATTGTCGAAGTAGATTTTAGGTGCAACCACATTGTTAGAAAGGATTTGCGACATTAATATATAATCAATTGAAAATAAACACAATCCATATCAAGCCCAGATGTTACGATCCTGAATGATTGGTCATTAAAAGTCCTTCTTTAAATTTATATTTAAATTTGTTTAATCTTATTCCTAAAGTGGTAGTTTTCTTTTGATGAATCGGGTTATTAGAATTTATTTGCTAAAATACAAAATAGGACATTATTGATTATGATGAGCTTTACCAGATACAGATGCTTGAAGAGGCTTTTACGAAGTTAGGAAGTTATTATCGTGTAAGGAACTGATTGGGCACTCTGTACATTTTGTATAGAAGCGATCAACAGACGTTCTAAAAATAGCACGGTAAAACTTCCATTACCTAGTTGCTCATGAAAACTGGAGCTAAAACCCTGAAGAATGAGGCTCACCAATCTTATGAAATAGAGGCAACAGAGACATTTCTGCTCTCCTCTAGCGAACTTGAAGCATCGACCGTATACGCTAATGTTAAAGTAGGTCATAAAAGATGCAAAAAACGAGACATTTTTAGTCTCAAATAGATGTCCTATTCTAAACTTTTTAAAGAGTGCTCTAAAACCCACAAGTATGGCTGTGTAAAAAGGTTTCCCAGATTTTTATTTTAAATTGAGGTCTTTACTTCTTTACTTGATTTTTTACAAAATGATACGAGCCGAATTCGGGCAATATTCAAAACGGTTTTAGATGATTAAAATCTGATTTCTGATTTGATGCAGGTGTTTATCCCAATTTTGTAAAATACATTTTCGCATGATTCATTTTTGAACATTTGGCCTTAATTTCGTCTCATTAATTTTGCAGTGTATTATGTCTGCTGAAAATCAGGATAATTCAGATATATTCGAGATGATTCAACCCATTTTATTTTAATGTTTAGAACTCCTAAAAATAAAACCAAGAATCCAACGATTACATTTGGACAATCAACATAAAATGTTCCTATTGAAATTTGAAAACAGATAAAAGAAAACACTTTTTCTCCTAAAAAAGAAAGACAAGAATCATTTTCCTCATTGAACAAAATTAAAAAAAAGAGGGAAGAAAAATCACTTTATTTTGTCCTCCCCAATCACTTGAGCAAATTTTTAATGAAGTGCCTCCTCGTCCAGAAAATTGAGGTGATTAATTTTCAATTCCTGCTAGGCGTCTCGAATTTTCGGACGTTAAAACGCCTTTTTAAACTGCTTTAAGATTTTTTATTTACGTCCTAAAATTATTATTTATAATGTAATATCGCATGCCTATCCCGATGAGTGAAAAAGTCTTATGTAAGAATTTCTTAGAACGACAGGTGTTCATTTTACAAAACTCTTTCGTGATACTTTTTTATTCAGCTTTTAACAACCACAAAAAGCAAAAGTAAATGTGAGATTTAATCATAAAAAATTATGTTTCTGAAAAAGATTGGAAGCGTTGCATGCAGAACTAGATAACCATAAATTTTTTATCGCAAATGCTTTTTTCCTTAAATAACACTATTTGCAAAATTGGCATTATTAAAGTACGAACCCAATTCTAATCTTACATCTTAATTTCCTACAAAAATCCACTTTTTAAAACTTTTTTCACTTAATTTCTTACCATCCTATCATGAACTATATTCTTTGAAGTTATTATCGTTTATGTATACAAAATATATACTTGTCTTCTTTTTATAGACCTTTTATGATATAACGTTCTTGTAAATAATGTATTTACCTTGTATTTCTATTTATATTTTTTCAGTTTCTTCCGCATGATAATTATATTTTTATTTAAGAACTACTTTTACGGAAAAAGTGATCTTTATTGATTAAAAATTTAAATGTTTGGTTGAAAGATTACCTACATTGTTTTCAAACTCTATTTTCGTTAAAAATTGAATTTTCCACTCTAAATGTTAGTATTACATTTTGGTTGAAAATTGATTTTTTTAAATTGAAAATTCAACAACTTTGGTCAAATCTGAACCACTTCATTGCCAAAACATATTTTTTTGTCGAAGATTCGACATTTCAGTTGATTTTTTTCAAATTTAAAATTACTTTTCTACTGAAAATTTAACAATTTTAGTTGAATATAATTTAAATAAAAAATTAGACTACTTGAGGAAAACTTGAACTACTTTTTTTACCAAATTTTGTTGATGTCGGGTCATCTCTTGAGTAAAAAATTTACCTATTTTGCTAAAAACTAGATTTTTTTTGTTTAAAATTAAGTTTTTTATCTGAAAATGTACCTTTTCCCTTCTTGGTTCAAATTGGTCTTCCCTAGTGTCAAATTCGTATATTTTAGTAGTAAACTAATCTTTGTCTTGAAAGTCCAACAATTTCGATGGACTTCTTTCCTTGACTGAAAAATCTTTATTTCTTGAAAATTCAACTTTTTCATTGGAAAGTTCATCATTTATTTAAAAATTCACCACTTTGGTTAAAAATTCTACTCTTTTGTTGATAATTCGTTTTCTCTTGTTTAAATTAAATTTTTTTACCGAAAATTTAAGTTTTTCATTTTTTGTTGAAAATTTGTCCCTAATAGTTAAAAGTTCAACTAAAAATTCTTGTATTTTGTTGAAAATCTACCTTTTTGTGTTTAAAATTGGTTACTTTTTTAAATTCCTTCTTATATGTTAAAAAGTTAATTATTCTGTTGATGATTCAACTCTTTGTTAAAAAATCTAACTACTTTGTTGGAGTTTCGTTTTTTGTTCTTGAAATATCAACTAATTCATTTTTTAATTTACAATTGTCTGTTATAATGCGATACCGTCAATTTTTTTAAAACTGGATATTTGTTTTTCAGTTGCTATTGAAAGATCTGAATTGGTTAATTTATTCTGATCAAACTCATTTTCTTCCAATTTAGCAACTATATCTTTAAACTTTGTCTTTATTTCTTGTTTGAGTTAAAAATTGCACTGTTTGTATTGATCCGCAGCTGAACCAGTTCCAATTTCAGGTCTCTGTCACTTTCAGACTGTCACCTTCCACATTCTATTCTTCGGAATTGGATCAGTTTTATCCCACTTTTTTTCTCTTAATTCAGAAAGATTTCAGGGCGGTTGTGAACTTTTGTTTTTTCTTTAAATAGTGATTTCAATTTTACCGAATGGTTATCCAGTTGAAGAGTCATAATTTTACATGGAAATTAAACTAATTGAGTGAAAGTTAAACAATTTTGTCAATTTATTTTTTGGTTGAAGGCTTACCCTTTAGTAAAAAATTACCTATTTTTCTAAACATTATTCCTTAGGTTTAAAATGAAGTTTTTTAGTAAAAGTGAAATTTTTGTTTTTGGTTGAAAACTTTTCTTTGACAGTTTCTAATTCATCTTTTTCGGTATCAAACTAATATTATTAGTTCAAAATTTTTACTTTTTTGTTAAGACTGCAACTGTTTGGTTGAAAATTATTATTTTTTTTTTAATTCATATTTTTGTGTTGACTATTGAACATTTTTGTCTTCACTGAAAAATCTTTCTTTGTTGAAAATTTGTCTTTTTGGTTGGAAAATTCATCTCTTTCGTTGAGAATTCGGTTTTTCTTATTTAAATTAAACTTTTCTAAATGAAAAACTAAATTTTTCATTTATGATTATTAATTTGTCGTTTTTAGTTGAAACTTTAACTATTTGTTTGAAAATTTCTGTATTTTGTTAAATATTCAATTTTTTCTGACAAATTAATCTTCCAGGTCGAAAATTTATGTTCTTGGTTTCAAAATTCATTCTTTTTGGTAGAAATTTCATATTTTTTGGTTGAAATATCAACTATTACGTTCTATGTTGACGTAAAATTTTCTATTACAGTGTGATACCTTCAGTTTTTTTATTTTCTTTTCTCAAATGGGAATAATTTAATTTGTAATTATTATCCAAAGACTATTTTCAAAACTCATGAAATTTTATCCTGCAAGTTATTGAATTTCTTACTCGCAATTAGGCCATTTTATCTGAGCAAACTGATTTTCTTTCGCTTAGGCAACTCAATATCTCAAAAGGTGGTTTAACTGTTTGTTTGAATTGAAAATTACATTCTTTGTATGTTTGAATTGAAAATTACATTCTTTGTATCGATCTGCAGGTAGGAAATTCACATTCACACTCTTTTTCTCGGAACTGGATACATTTTTCGAATCCTAATTTTTTATTTTAATTCGGAAAGACTTTAAGTCAGGAGTGGACTTTCGTTTTGCTTGTATTCAAAACTCATCGTTTTTGGCAGAAATTTAATATGTTTTGATTGAAATATCAACAACTGTTTTTTTTAAACTCTTTTGTGTAGTTATAAATTTATTTATTATTTTGATAATTCCACTTCTTGTTAAAAACTTTAACTATTTTGTTGAGAATTTGTTTTTTTTTTATGACCAAAATAACCTATTACATTTTCTGTTGAGATGAAATCATCTGTTACAGTGAAATACTATTCATTTCTATTCATTTCTTAGAATTTGAAATTATATTTTCAATTTTTATCCAAAGACTATTTTAAAAACTCTTGAAATTTTAATCTACAAATTCTTGAATTATTTACTCGCGATTGGTTAATTTTTTCCGTGAGACTCATTTTATTCCAATAAAGCAACTCAATATCTCGGGAGTTTGTTTTTATTTGTTGTAAAAACTGAAAATTTCTCTGTTTGTAGCGATCCGCAGCTGAATCTGTTCCACTTTTATGTCAAAAATGTTTTGCTAGTGTTTGCTAGTAGAATTAGCCAGGGTGTCCGAGAATTTCATTTTCAAAACTCCCTGATTTTTCCTTGAATAATTTTTCATTTTCGATACTTCTAACATAGAATCTTCTATAACTTGAATGAAACAACAATTTAGATATAAATTAAAAATATTAATATTTATTCATTTATTTTAAACAAAAAAATGTCTTTTCTTCTATAAAAAATGGCTGCTGAACAGAATACTTGAATTTTCAAGAAAAGAATTAAAATTTTAACAAAATAGTTATATTTTCAACATAAAAAGATAAATTCCCAACAAAAAGTGTTATAGTTTATATTTCAAACACAAAATTTTTAATTAATATAAAAAAAATTTTAATAAAAAATAGTAATTTTTAGCTAATAAAGATTTTTCACTGAAGAAAGAAATAAAAGTGTATCTACATTGTTGAATCTTTAATCCAATGTTCCCTACAAAAATGGAATTTTACAATCAAAATATGGATTTTCAGTGAAGAATTAATTTTCCACCGAAACTGATGAATTTATATTCAGCAATCATGAAATTTCAAGCCAATAAAATTATTTTCTTTTACTAAAAGCGGAGAATTTTTAACTAAAAATACAAATCTTCTAGAAAAAACATGATTTATTAACAAAGTGATTCAAGTCAATATGTCAAACAAAAGAAGAATCATTTCTAGCTAAAAAGATGCATTTTTCTAAAAAAAAAATTATATTTATACTAAAACGGATGAATTTTTAAATGTAAAAGATCAATTTTGAAAAAATAGTTGAATTTTCTGTTAAAGAGATTTAAGTTGACTTTTGACGATCATAATATAAATTTTCAAATAGAAAATAAGTTTCTACGAAAAAAATTGAGTTTGTGATTCAAAAAGAGAAATTTGTAACAAAAAAAGATTTTTAACAAAATTGTTGAATTCGCTACCAAATAGTTTCATTTTCATTCAAAGAGGATAACATTTCTCTTACAGCAGATGAATTTTTATTTGAAAATGAAAATTTGATTAAAATCGTTGAATTTTCATCCAAAAAGATTTCAAGTGACTTTTTAACACAAAAGTAGGCATTTTAAAAAAAGTAAATTTTCTAGGAAATTGTTTAATTTAAAAAAAAGTTGCATTTTCCAAGAAAGATGCAATATTTAGACTAAAAAATATGAACTTTTGAATCTAAAAGAGAAAATTTCAGAAAAATAGTTTTCATCCAAAAAATATTTCATTTGCCTTATCAGCAACAAACTATGAGTTTTAAACAAAAGGTTAATGTTCTAAGAAAATAGATAAATCTTTAAGGAAAAAAGACGAATTTTTAACAAAACAGTTGAATTATCAACTTAAAAGGAAGCCTTTTTGAGAAAATTGTTAAATTTTCAACCAAATAAGAAAATTTATAACTAAAAAGTTAATCTTTAGGAGAAAGTTTTTGCGAATTTGCAAAAAGTACGTACATGAGTTAAGGACCCCTCGCCCTCAACGTGACTAATCGTAACAAATTATCTCGAGGGCGCCCCCCCCCCCCCCCGGGCCTTTATCAACTTCCACATTCTATTCCTGTGTACCGGATAACTTATTCTGATCACACTTTTTTTACCCTAATTTAGAAAGACTTCAGTGTAGGAATAAACTTTTGTTTTGTCTTTAAATTGACATTTCGATTTTACAGAATATTTTTTCGCTTTCCTGGAAAATTCCAATTTTGTTCCTTTCAGTTATTGATCCCTCAAAAGGCAATGAACAAAAAAAAACTCTATGATGAATAGAATAATTTTTTTGTTGTTCTATGAGGGCAATAAAATTGATCGAGTAAGTGGATTGGATCAGATATAAAAATACATTCTGGTAGCAATAAGAGTGCTGAATAGGAGCTTATTCGTGGAGAA
>JAWWLR010000149.1:12122106-12136171 GCA_035041075.1 Acraspis erinacei | reverse complement strand
TTGACAGATTCAGGTTATATTAATGTTTCTCACAGGATATCATATCTTCCAAAAAATGTTATTAGATTTCGAAGGAGATTTAGAATTAAGAACAATTTCCTGTTAGGTTATTTCAGTGTTTTTATTCGGAAATTATCGGCGTTTTTAGTACAAAATTATTAGTTATCAAAAAATATATACAATTTTTCAATAATTTTAAATGTTTCGTGTGTTTCACCTGAAATTGGTATTTTTAAACAAAAATCATTAGATTTAAATCTAATTATTTTTATTTAAAATTAAGATTAATATTTATAATTTTTAAACCAATTTATATTACGTTGTTGTTTCGGGTGCAATATTGGAATTTTCAATCGAAAATTATTATAATTTGAACAAGATTTAAAATATTTGCACAATTTTAGATTAAGATAGTGTTTTTTGTTGGGAATGTGTATTTTTAATTTAAAAAATTTTTCAAACGCGATTCACAGCTTTTGATCAATTTTGCGTTATGTCAACATTTTATATCGAAAATCGGTATTCTCAGGAAAAAATCCTTATATTTTAAGAAAGATTACATTTTTTTGTAGAATTATAAATTAGAATAGCATTTTTCACCGAAAATATGAATATATTTAAATTTCAAACGAGATTTAAAATTTTGAAATGATTTACGGTTATTTTAATGTTTTTTTTACAACTAATCGGTTATTCTAAAGAGAAATTCCTAAGTTTCAAACAATATTTACAATTTAGAAATTTTTTATCATGTTATGTCAGCGTCTTTCGGCAAAAATTGTTCTTATTTTTAATTAAAAAAAAAAATTATTAGATTTTTCAGATTATTATTCAGTAATTAAGGTTAAAATTTTTGGATTTCAATTTTTAGGATTTTAAGGATTGCATAAATAAGAGCAAAAATTTTTAAAGTATGTGAAAAATTTTAAGAGATTTGAACACATTTTAACTTATTTCATAGTTTGAATCGATTAAAAAATATTTGAAAAGATATCAAGGGATTTAAAAATATTTAAAAAGGTTTTATGAAGTAAAAGTGGTTGGAAATAAGAGGAGGGCGTAAGGGAAAGTGATGAGTTGGGAACTAGAGAAAGTGAGGAGGAATGAGGATGGTGAAAGTGAAGATAAATGTGGGAGTAAGGTGGAAGAAAGTGGGAATGGTTGACAGAATATGAGGAAGAAGTTGAAAAAGGGAAAGGAAGCGAGGGTTAAAGTATGGGAAGGGGAAGTAGGGCTGGAGAGTAAAATTAGGGGCATGAGGGGAAATGGGGATATTGAAAGTACGAGAAGTGGTGGGAAATCATGGGAGAAGAGGGGTGTGGAACTAGGGAAAGAGAGAGGTAATTAGTGAGGTAGAGGAAGTGAGGCGTATGTGGGAGAAGTGAAGAAAGGGAAAAGTATATTTGGAAGAAGTTGGGGAAAGGAGGGGAAGCGAAGGTTGTCTGGAAAGGGGATGTAGTGGTAGAAAGTAGAAGTAGGAGTATGAGGAGAAATGTGGGTATTGAAATTAGGAGAAGTGTCGGGAAATGAGAAGAGAAGGGGGGTGTGGAACTAGGGAAAGAGAGAGGATATTAGTGGGGTAGATGAAGTGAGGCGTAGTATGGGCAAAGTTAAAGAGAAAGGAAAGTAGATTAGGAAGAAGTTGGTGAAGGGAGAGGAAGCAAAGATTGAAGTTTGAGAGGAAAAAGTAGAAGAGATGAGTGGAATTAGGGGAATGTTTGTGAAATCTGGAACGAGGAGAGGAAAAGTATGGAAGGGGTAGTTTTAAACGACTTATATACGTCCTAAGAAGCTACGAAACTCTTTTTCGTAGACGCAAGGTGCCTACTCCAACTAAATTTATACTTCTATTCAAAAATTACGTAAGACGAAAAAAATATTAATCGCGCGCCCGTTTCTTTTCTAATAAGTTAAAAATGACGTACAAAAGAATTAAATGAACATTTACGGTATCCCTCTCACTTAATTTTCCCACCCTCTCGAATAATGCCCCTACTGTTCTATTTCCCCCTCGTAAACCTATACTGTTAGTGGTCAGTTTTTAACTATACCTTAGAGGTGGTTCGTGGAAGATGCACGTTTTATCCGCAAATTTCACATCCCTAGTGAAAGCTCGAGAAAGATGATGGCGGACCAGAGCAGAGGCAGAAGCGTTATCGAGCGGCACCATCTCTCCCTCTTCACCTCATACTCACGTATGCTACGCCAACTACGCCACATGGACGAAAGGAGAGTGTCTCAGCTCCCCATCCACTATCTGCATTTTTTCTATTTTCATTGCTCCAGCTCATTTTCTTATTTTCTTCTTTAACTTCATTTCTTTCTTCTTTTTTCATTCGCCAACATATCATTTAAACGCTAAATGGATCGAAATTACTTTAAAGCTGCAGTACTTTAAAACCACTATCTGTTTGAGTCCGGAGTTCCAGCAGTTTCTTTCATTTGCGCATAATAGCTTTCTGAAGCGTTTTCAAACATTTTTCAATTAAGATAATGACTAAATGGGAGGAAAGGGGCTGCAGATTAACGTTAAGCAAATCTTTTTCTGAGGTAGGAAATTCTTAATTATATTTAAACGCAAATTTTTTTGTTGAACTGCAGCCTTATGGGGGATAGTCACTGTTAAAAAAAATTTATTATCGTAAGTTACTTAATAGTTTTCAGATACTGCGTCAAAATAGTTTGAATTTTTTGGAAGATATTATATATTATGTGGTGAGAAAAACTCTATCTTTCTCTGTCAAACTGGTTAAAAATGTAAAACTTGTTTAGTTGAAATATCAGCTATTTATTTAGTTGAAAAATTAAGTATTTTCTTGAAAACATTTTTTTTAGTATTAAATACTAATATTTTTAACTTAAAATAGAACTATTCTATTTTTGTATCAAAATTGATTATTTTCAGTTAAACATGTATGTATTTTGTTAAAAATTAGTTTTTTGTTTGGGAGAAAATTAATTTTTTTTATTGAAGATTCATCTCTTTAGTTAAAAAATTATTTTTTGCGTTAAAAATTCATCTATTTTGTTAAAAATATAAGTGTTTTATTAAAAAAAAATTTTTTGCTAGAAAATTAATTTTTTGGTTAAACATTTATTTTTTTCATTTGAAAAATCATTTCTTTGGATGAGAATTTATCTAAATTTATCTCCTTTGTTTGAAAATGTATCTTTTTGGTTAAAAATTAATTTTTGATTGAAAATGAAACTATTTTTTTGGAATATATTTTATTTAATTAAAAATTACTGAATTTTTCTGAAAATATTGCTATTTGATTCTAAGTTCAAAAGCTATGCTTTTTAGTTAAACATTTAATTTAATTATTTGATTCAAAATTTAACTATTTATTTGGATATTGTTTTTGTTGAAATTCTACCTTTTTAGTTGAAAGTGTATCTTTTTTAGTTAATAATTTAAATATTTGGTTGAAAATTCAGGTATTTTGATAAAAATTCGTCATTATTGGTTCAAAAGTAATCTAATAAGTTGAAATTGCATCATTTTAATCCAAAATTCATTTCTTTGGTTCAAATTTCAACTATTTTGTTTGAAATTTGTTTTTTTTTGTTGACAATTAATTTTTTAATGAAAATTTAACTATTCTATTTTTTGTGGAAAAATCTATCTTTTTCAGTATTATACTCTTTGTTAAGAATTCATTTTTTTGTAACATTTATTTCTGTTAAAATAAACTTAACTGTTTTGTCGAAAGTTTATTTTTTGTAAAAAAATTAATTCTTTAAGCTGAAAATGTTAGTATTCTATTTTGAATTAGAAATTTATCTTTTAAGTATATAACTTAACTATTTGGTTGAAAATTCATGTATTTGGTGCAAAGTTCGTCTTTTTTTGTAGAAAAATAATCTTCTTTGCTGAAAATTAATCTTTTTAAAATAATCTAAGAAACAACCAATTTTGATATTGACATTGCTGTATAAGATTGTTTTTATACTTGAAAGAAAAATTTAGAACGGTCAGGGAAAATGCAAAGTTGCTCAGAAGATCAGCATTTGACCTTGAGTTCAAACTTTTTTGGTAAAAAGTAGAAACAAAAAGATAACAAAATAAAATACTTTATAGCTTACAAATAAAATGTTTAATATTCAGTTCTGAAATACATATTTATTATTGTCGCAAAATTAATTTAATTAGCACAGGGCTTATAAAATTCACTAATCTCTTATGTAAGCATGCATAGCTTACGTAATCGTTAATACTATTGACGGTGATATAAACAATTTTAATAATAAAATAATAAAAATAGAAAAATTTATAATAATGATAAAATTAAAAGTCTATAACTGGAAAGAATAAAATAACTTTAATAAAATCGATCTTTTATAAATAGATTTAACTTGGAAAAAACTTTATCAAACTTTACGAACAATAATTGAGGCCATGAATGGAAGAAATACCTTCTACCAGCCTATGTACATAGGATAGAATCAGTTTGAACAATTTTTATCGTTTTTCTTTAATATGAAAGATAATTTTTTTAACGATCCTATAAATTCCATTGAAAACTCATTTTCCATATGAACAACCAATTAGTTGCGATTTATATGATCGTATTGAATCGAATCCCTCTTTGAAAGGAAATCACGAACAACGGCTCTAATTAATTAAAGGAATATCTGCAGGTCCACATCTGCCTCCAAGTTAGGTGCTTAATCATAACTTTTGAAATTGCTAGAGCTATTCTTAAAAAGCACCATAGTTTTTTTACACTTTTATTATCTCTCTTTCTCACAATTATGCTACTTAAATCGGAGTTGAATGGAAATCCATGTAGTTAATTCAGCACTACAGATTTTTACTGATAAATCAGTTATGTTTTCATTGTTAGTGATTGAAATAGTAAAGCACATTGTTATAGTCTCACTTGAACTCAAAATCGTGATGAACGTTGTATTTTTCGTATCAGGGCCTAAAATTTTTCCTATTTCCGACTACACACTTTTGTATGTCCAATCCTCCGTTATAATAAGAAGCCAAACAAAATTTTTAACTGTTCGGATAGAAGTCTTCGTAGGTCAAAATACTCTAAAAGCAAGAGAAATACATTTTTTTACAAAAATAGGGGAATACATTATTTAGAATAAAACGAATGCGGGTACTATATTAAATTCTATTTCCAATATTCTAAAATCATATTATTTCAAATGCAAATATTGAATTTTTAACAAAATTGATGAATTTTTATACAAATATTTGAAATCTATGACAAGAAGATAAATTTTCAACTAAAGTGATAGCCATCAACCAAGAAAGGCAAATTTAAAAAAAGTTAAATTATTAACCAAAGAGATGAATTTTCGACTAAAATGGTAAATCTGTAAAAAAAAAATTAACAAAGTAAGTCAACTCTAAACAATGTATTTTTTTGCCTTGGCTCTTATTCGTAAATTTGAAAACATTCTTCTCTAGCTACTGATGCATTTTTTGCATAGCTAAGTATAAAATGCGTTTTGGATTAAGTCTAGTAGATTTAAAAATTTCATTATGTCGACTAAAAAACTTAATTTCTGATCTAGTTAAAAAACCTAAAATCGAAACGTAATTTCAACCAAGCAGTTGAATTTTCAAGAAAAAGATGAATTCTCAGCGAAAAATGTAGAAGTTGATATTTCGCAAAAGAAAATTTTATTCTGTAATAAAAAAACAATCAAAATCAATCAAAAAGTAGGAAAGTGAAACATAACGGGTCCATTTTTAAAGCAATAATTGAATCTTTAACCAAAAAGATTAATTTTCTTCAAAGAACACTGTTTTTTAGTTAAAGGCGTGATTTTTTAAACAAATAGTAAATATTTCATTTAAAAAGAATACAGTTTCAATCAAATACTGTAATTCTTAACTAAAAAATAAAGATTTTCAAACAACATTTGTAGAGTTATTCTTAATTTAAAATCTAAATTGAAAAAATTTAACAAAATAGTTAAATTATCAACAAAAAGAAATGCATTTTTAACCAATCTAGAAAACAATTTTAGAGAAATTTACGTTTCGAATCAAAGAGATGAATATTCAAATAAAGTGACAAATCTTCAAACGAAAAAGTCCATTTTTGAAAACGGTGTTAATTCTTTCAAAAAGTAGTTTAATTTGCAACGGAAAACGTACATTTTAAACAGAAAATGTAAAAGTTGAATTTTAAACTAAAAATGATGAATTTTCAACAAAATTGTTCAATTTAAAGGCCAAAAGAACTTGGTAAAGAACCCATGAACTTACAGCTATAAAAAAAGTAAATATAGTTACATATACAGTTAAAAAAAATTCAATAAAAAGATTTGTTATCAAAATATTTGAATTATTCACCACAGAGATGAGTCTTCAACAAAAAAGTTATTTTTTAGCCAACAAGCAAAAAATATTTTAATTGCAAGTTGAAAACAGTTGAATTTATCCAAAAAAGATGAATTTTCGACAAAATGATTGAATCCTCAATCAAAACTGCATCATTTTTATTTAATGAAGATGAAATTTAGAACAAAAGAGATGCATTTAAACAAAAAAAATTCAACAAAAGAGTTAAATTTTAAGTCAAAAAGTATTTTTTAGTCAAAGGAGACAACAATTTTAATTTTAATTGTTGAATTTTGAAATCGAAAAGATGATTTTTCTACTAAACAGGTGAATTTTCAACACGAAAATATGAACTTTCAATATAGAAGTTCATTTTCAATCGAATAATTGAATTTTCTACCAAAATATTAGAATTTTGAACAACTTCTTTATGGTTTCTAGTAATTCAAAAAAGTTGGAAGAGGTAAAATTTTATAGACTCTATAATCATAATTTAAATAAAAAATGAAATTTGTTTTTATTACTTTTTAGATATTAGGATATAAATTTGGAAATTTTACTCAGAAAATAAAGTTATAAAGAACATAATAAAATAATATATTTCTTGCATTAAATGCTGTGCAGGAAATAAATTCTAGCTACAGGAATTAGTAGAATTTATCTGTGAATCAGTTATATTTTACTAATTTAAATTAGAGAGTGAATTTCCTAATTTACCCTATTCCGTTTTTTGTGAAAGCTCTATTGATTTTTAGCTCTTATGTTCGCACGGAAAAGAGGAAGATTTCGAACTATATTGCTCGAAGAATCGAAAAGTGCCCTGAAGCGTGAGCTTGCCTATGATCGATATAAGACGATTTAGAAATATCCTCTCTGATGAAAATTTCTCACCGAAGTTCTACTCATGTGCTGGTTTTAACCTGCCTCTTCGAAGTCAATAGATCCGATTTATATTTTCAATATGACCATTTTTATCAATTAAAAAGAAATAACAATAATATTACAAATATTTAAAATATGAGTATCTAATTATCAAAAAGTAAAGATAAATTGGTTAGGTAAAACACCATATAATATAAAAATTTAAACTTTTTAAAATCTTTTTAAATTTGCGACGTTGGCTTCGCTATAAAAAAAGTTTTTGAAATAAAATCGATTAAAATTAAGAACTACCATTTCAGTATTGAAATTAAACTATGAAGTTCATATACTGTAAAAATGTGTTATTTACGTAGTGCTCCATTTATACCAGCGGTAAATATCTTGGGGAGCACCGCGGCCTAAATTTTTCTTTATTAATATAGAACACATCTGTTGGAAAATTAGACAAGGGGACTTTATACTGAGGGGTAATTTTTGGGACTGGGGAGAGCTGGAAAGGGGATTTTATACTTAGAAGAGATATTTGGAGCCGCGGGAGTTTTACAATTAGGGAGGATTTTTGGGGTTGTGTTGAGTTCTACAAGGGAATTTTAAATTTAGGGGTGATTTTGAGGTCTATGGACAGCTGAACGGTGGGTTTGATACTCACAGGTGATTGCCGGGCTGCCTAGAGCTGGAAAAGGGGATTTTTAACTTAGGAATGGTTTTTGGGGCTGGAGAGACCTGGCCAAATGGAAAGGGTGATGTTTGTGGCTATAAACAGGTTTTCATGGGGATTTTATACTTTGGGGGTATCTTCGTGACCAAGAGAGCTACACAAGGGTACTTTTAGTGCTAAAAAAAGCTAGGAAATGAGTATTGTCCCTTAAGAGTCATTTTTGCGGCTGTGAGCTGGAAAAGGGTGGTTTTTGGGTCTGAGGACAGCTCAGAAGGAAATATTGACACTTAGGTGTTGATTTTCGAGGCTAGAAAAAGCTGAATGAGGGAATTTTACACTTAAGGGCTTTAAAAACTTGAAAACCGTCGTTTTTGGGGCTGGGGAAAGCTGGACTGTTAGTATTATCAGTTGGGGGTGATTTTTGGGACTGGGGAGAGCTAGACGTTGGGAGTTTACACTGAGGATTGATTCTTGGGGATGTCGAGAACTGTAACAGGGATTTCATACTCAGGGGTGATTCTGGGGACCGGAAAGGCTGGAAAGGGGTTGTTTTTAGAGCTAGGGAGAACTTGACAGGGAGTATTGACATCTCAGGGGGATTTTCGGTTCTGAGGTACAGCTGAGAAAGGGGATTTTACAGGTAGAATTCATTTTTGGCATTGTAAAGAGCTGGACGTAGGAATTTTACACTTTGGGGTGATTTTAAGGGTTGAAACCCGCTGGAAAGAGGTGAATTTTGGGGCTGGGGAGAGCTGGACAAGAGGATTTCACACTTAGGGATAATTGTTGGGGCTGGAAAGAGCTGGATAGGGATTTTGACGCATAGAGGCTATTTTTGGGACTGGGGAGATCTGGAAAAGGGGTTTTTTAAATTAAGGAATGGTTTTTGAGGCTGGAGAGTCCTGGGCTAAGGGGTTTTACACTTTACGGGTGATGCTTCTGGCTGTTAAAAGCTGTACAAGGGAATTTTACACTCAGAGTGTATTTTCGTGTCTGAAAGAGCTGCACAAGGGTAGGAGAGTTGAAAAGGACGTATTAACACTGAGGTGGTGATTTTTGTGGCTAGGAAAAGCTGAAAGAGGGAATTTTACATTTAGGGGTGATTTTTGGAGGTGGAAAGAGCTGGACGAGAGGATTTCACACTTAGTGGTCATTTTCGGGGCTGTAAGAACTGGGCAACCGGTTTTTGGGGCAGCGGAACGCTGGACAGGTAGTATTGAAACATAGGGGTGATTTTTTAGGCTGGGGAGAGTTGGATGTGGGGATTTTACACTTAGGGTGAATTTTTGGGGCTGTCAAAAACCTTCAAAAGGGATTTCATGCTGAGGGGTGATTTTAGGGACCGGAAAGGCTAGAAAGGGGCTGAGGACGATTTCTGGTTCTGAGGGAAATCTGAAAAGGAGATTTTACACATAGGGTTGATTTTTGGGGCTGCAAAGAGCTGGGCGTAGAGATTTTACGCATAGTGGTGATTTTATGGGTTGGAAACTGCTGGAAACAGGTGAAACTTGGGGCTGAAAAGTGGTGGATAAGGAGATTTGACACTTAGGAGATATTTTTCGAGCTAAGGAGATCTAGAGGAGTGGATTTTATATAGTCATACTGCTTTTTAGTTTAGAAAAGTTTGATTGTAATTTCCAGGGACCAAGGAGATTATTTTAGTTTTGTGTACATAAACTGCCTTTAAAACTTAAAAAAAGGTTTTTTTAGCGTATTTTAATATTGTAGCTTAAATTTACCAAAAGGAATAATACTTTCAATATCGAAACAATAAAAAAATATATAATTTTATATTTTTCTCTGAGCAAGTTGTATGTATATCGTATATAAGAAGAATGAATATTATTTATGTCAATCTTTTTTCCTAATCTAAATAATAATCCTAATCGCTTAGGATTTGTAAAATTTGTTGAAGACTTAATATATTTTGTATCCAAGAGAAAATCATATTTTCCAATTAAAATTTAGAAATGAAAATGAACTAGACCCTGCATTTTTAATTAGTTAAAGTTTTTCTAATTTGTTCTTATGTTATCCAAGTGTTTTTAATCTAAAATTGCTATTGCTAATAAAAAATAATTAGATTCCAAAAAATATTTTCAATTTTTGAACTGTAATAGAGTATATTAACTTTTTTTACAAAAAACTTATTTTAAATAAGAATAATTTCACTTCAAAAACGAGAATTAACATTCTGAACAACATAATGTTATGCCATATTTTTTTGTCCGCAATAATACAATGTAACAATTATGTTTATATTTTAGAAAATAAATGCAATGGCTAGATTGTCCAGATATTATATATTAATTCTGAAGTTAAGATATCAATTTTCATCAATAATTATGATCGAAAATATTGTCCATAAATTACTTTTCTATTATATTAGATAATAGATACTATATTGTACATAAATATTTTATATTAACGTTATTTTTTATATTTTAATTTAAAAATTGACAGCGACAAAAAAAAATGATCACGCACGCATTTTTTGTTATTTAATATAAAAGAACCTCGATGGATTAAAGAAACAACGGGTTTGCTTATTTTCTGGTTTAAAACAAATACATTGCCATCGCTAAATTCTTGACAGAATTTTTAAATTAAAACTCAGCGAGGATTTTGTAATTTATTATAATAAATAATTAGAGCCAAGAATAAATTGTCAATTAATCGAGCAATTAATACTAAATTATAATAACCAATAAACTATAACTATAAATTGTGCAATATAGGGATATATTTACGGAATTTATAATTTATTAGTGAAATTTATACATTTATGGAGAATGTCGAAACATTTTACATGAGATAATCCGGGGCTGGCTCGAAAGGCCGTTACTACTGAAAGGCCCTTGTACTCACACTCAGTCACGAAAAACAGCGCTTACTTTTTTTTGTAAACTTCGTTAAATATGCAGACACGAATATTGATTTATCTTTAAGGCAACAAGATTTAAAAATAGAATACTAATATGGATTAAAGACTGTTTATAATGGAAGTACTGATTTATTGTTTAAAATAATTTCGTATAACGACTTTGGATTCTCTAATCCAGACATGTTTAGAGTTTAAATTAAATATTGATTTACAACTTATTTTCAAAATAAATTAAACAGGACGGAAAAAATTACAGGATTGAAAATTAACTTCAAAAAGTAAAATATCAGTCGCGGGAGGCAAGAAAATTAAATTTTTGCCTCCTCTAAAAAGAAGAAAATTATCAACATTTTGTTTTCTTAGTAATTGATTTTTTTCATCTTTTTTGTTTTTAAAGAAATCTGATTAAGAGTCAAAATATAATGATTGTATTCAATTACTTCAAAAAATATGTTACTATGAAACTTTCAGGGAATATACTTACTTTACCGGCAACAATTTCTATGCTCAGAAAAAAAGTATTTTCTTCGGCCAAAAGAAATTAGATCTTGGATATACATTTTTTGGTTCGATAAATTCTGGGTAAAGAAAAGTCTGTAGTACCTTATTTTTTATATTTACTCGTTTATCAAATGTGCACTACGCTCCCATGCATTTTTTCGATTTTATGGAAACTATAATTGTCAATACAGATTAAAAATTTTGAATAACTACTTATTTTCTAAGTTACTTTGTTTCATGGTTCTAAAAATATAATTCTTCTAAATTTCTTGTTCGAATTCAAAAAAACCTTAAAAAATGTTAGATATGTCAAATTAAAATTTTAAATAAAGTTAATTTTCAACTAAATAGTTGAGTTTTTTATAAAAAAAAATGAACTCCCAAAGAAAAAAGTAGTAGCTGATATGAACACCAAAAATATTTTGATTTTTAATTAAAAGACCGTTAAATTCATTTGATAAGAAGGAATTTTCATTCAAAAAGATTTTTGAAAATAAAAAATTATTTTCAATATTACCAGAAATTTTTAGAATCTTTTTATTATTTCGAAATCTTTCAAAATAATTAAAACGCTTTAAAATTTTATTGCCAAATCTGTAAAAATGTACATATTGACTTAAATTTGATAAATATTCGCTAACAATGTTAAAAAATATTTCGAACATAAAAAAATGGTTTAAAAATCTCTGAGTTTCTTTTTTAAAAGTTTGGAAAATCTTTTGAAATGTTTTAAAATATTTAAAAATAATTTCTTAAGATTAATTTTTTTTTAATATTTCCAGGAATCCTAATAAATTTTTTTTATTTTCTGTGATCCTTTATAAATTCTTAAAGTTATTACATTTTACATTAGAAATCTTTCAAAATCTACGTTAAATATTTTTAGAATTCATTTTAGGATTACAATTATTTAAAAAAAAAATTTTAACTTCTAAATACCTATTAAACTTACTCGAATTTTTTTCTGAACTTTTGTAATCTTGCCACTAAATTTTAGAAAGGATTTTAATTTTCTTATTTTCTCGAATTTTAAGTGAGTTATATATTATAAGCTAAATAATCTATAACATTCTTGATGTATGGTACTTATTACATCAAAAATGTTTTTTTTTTCAATTAAATACAAAAAATAAAGTATCACAGATCTTCGCCTTGCAAGAATGTATTGATTTAAAAAAATAATGATTTTTAAATTTTCGACAGTTGAAATTGCTTTTAGAAAAGTAAGTAATATTTACTGAAAGTTTCATAATTTATGTAATTATTAACCCTTCATTTTTTTCATGACGATCAAAATTTGAGCATCACGAGACACCATGATACAGAATTTTGTTTATTTTGTAACATCGGAGATTAAAAATTAAAGAGATAAAAAATTAAAAAGTTCAAAATGTACAAATCGCCAGTTGAAAATTTTTCGAATAATAATAAAATTCGAGACATTTATAATACTAACGAATTTGAACATTCCTAAAAAATACAAATTCCGGCATTTTATAATATTACCGAATTTGAACATCCCCGATTAATAAAATTTCTGACAGAAGATTGCCGATTTACAAAATATCTTATACTGGAAAATATTCGACTCTAGAAAATTATTAAATTTAACCAAATAAGCAGATTGTTTTTTACTAAAAACATTCACTAAAAATGTAAACAGGAAATATGTTAATTTTTGTTGTTGATATTTAATGTATTTAAAAAAAGGATTGTATTTGAAATCACAATAATTAAAAAGAGCATATTTGTCAATTCAAAATAAGAATACAAGAACAAGATTTTTATTACAAGAACAACAATTTAAAAAAATACTATCACATTTAAAAAAAAGTTTGCATGTAGACATTTTTGTTTCAATTAATGTTATTTTAAGCTTAATGAATAATTTAAAAAATTCATTGAATACTAAACAAATGTTCTTTAAAAATTAAACTATGTCGAATATTTTCTTTCTTGGGAATTTTATTTTTCGGTAGTTTTCCGTCGGCTCGAATGGACGTGTTTTGTTATATCCTACTATCGGTATTCTCCTCACTGTTGCTCATTTTGTACAGAAATATACCAAACCGAACACGAATTTCTCCTTCATCATCCTTTTTTATCCTCTCTTTTCATCACGTTTACCACGTGCTTAGAAGAGGAGAAGTTTCTTTTTGCCTGAAACGTTATAGAAGGGTAAGAATCGATCGTCACTGCAGGCAAATTGCGGGTGGAAAATTTTTCTTTTCTTTCCTTCCGGGAAAGGCTTATCCCCGAAGCGAGGGTCGAAAGGGAGGCTCCGAAGGTAACCAAAGATTGCAAACACGAGACGGCTCCCAGACTTAGTGTGGGACGTAGGTAAAGTGCTCGAGGTAGGTGTACATGGAAGGAAGCGTGACCTCTTCTACCAGGGCCGCAAGCTCGCAAAGCTCAATTCTTGAAAGAGATCGATCTGGGTACGTCGACCTCACAACCAGACTCTTATTCCTCCGTTTGGCTCGTTCGCTAGAATATAGAGTGACACAGACACAGAAATACCCTGTTCCAAAACAAACTGCAGCCAGCCCTATTTGCATGCCTCAAATTGACAGTCGATCACTACTATAAAAGCAAGGCAAAAAAACACCCTGAACATTACGGTGGATCGAAAAACTCTAAATGATTAGATTTATTAGTAATAGCTGAAAAGTTTATTTGTGGCATTACGATTTTTTAAATTTCAAAAAGTTTCTCACTATTTGGCAAGCGGATTGAAAATTTTCTAATTTGAAATTATTAAGATTTTTTGTATGGTAGAAAATCTTTTTCCAATTTTTTGTTGGTTAATGTTTATGCAAGTTAATAACAA
>JAWWLR010000149.1:12111630-12122006 GCA_035041075.1 Acraspis erinacei | reverse complement strand
TTATATTTTTTCAAAATATTTCGCCGCGCGAGAAAATGTCGCAAGATTTAAAGTTTGATCTTTTGTCAAAAATTAATAAAAACAATTTTTTAATAAATTATGGTCATTGAAGGGTTTTATTTATAAAAGCTATAGTTTTCATAACAAATTTAGGAAAAATGATCAAACTTCTTGGCTTCAATGATGTTTTAAGAGCAAATGCAATGTCTAACAAATTACGCTTAAAAAATATAAACTTTTTCACAGCAATTTACGGAGAGAGAGAGAGAGCAATCGTTTCTGAAGTACAACTTTGCAAATATGTTAGTTTAAAAAAATTCTTACAACGCTCTAATTATAATCGGTTCACCCTACGAAAAAAGTGAAGAAGGCCAAAAGTTTGTAATTTTTTCAGAGATACTAAAATGACTTTATAATTAAAAAATTAATCAATATTGAAATTGTTGGAAAAATTGTTACGTTGTAGCTCGAAAGTACTTTTTTTAAATCTAAAAACTACATGCATTAAAGTTATATATAAAAAATAATTATGATAATTATTAAGATTTAATATATTCTATATTATGAAATTTTCATAATGTATGAACTTTGCTATCTTCAATCATAGTTTATGTAGGGAAAAGTGGCGCCTGCCTTTCTCTGATCAATAATCAAACATATCAAAAGCGATTTATCCTAAAGCCGAGTCGCTATTGTATTCAGTCAAAAAGGAGAGTGAGTCAAGTTTGCTTATGGTTCGTTTATACCTAGACGCTATTGTGTTCTCAATGAAAATCCATGTCAAATTTATTCATATTTTGATATAAAGAATGTTTTCTAATAAAATGAAGAAAAATGTTGTTTTTAAAACATTCTATCCTTTCTCGTTTCTAGTGCCCTGGAACATAAAAATCCTCATACATATTCAGTATCGTGGAATACTTTATATATGTTTTGCCTGTATATAGGAATGTGATCATTAAAAAAGTCGCACGCTAAAAATACAATGTTGGAATAAATCCCATAAAATTTGCGAGAAATCGTCTGTAAACTAAAATATAGAGATAATTATGAAAGTGTATAAAATTATAAAATTTCATAAATTCTCTATCAAGGCAAAACATGATATTGAATAAAATTCCATACTTTTAAGGAAACTACAATCAAAATCTATCAAGGCGTATAAATAAAATAAAATTCTATAAACACATTTAATACAAGTCCTATCAAATTGATTTAAACAAATTACACGAATCAAATTCTATCAACGCATTTGACAAAAATCTGATCTAATGCAATCAAACCAATTCCTCGAATCAAAATCCATTAATATATCTGATAGACCTTTTTATCAAATTCTATCCACGCAAAAATGTTATACTTTTGTATCGAAAGATTCCCATTAAATCTCTATAAAATCTTTTTCACACTAAACTGCCATCAAGTTCTATCTTCCACAATCTTGGAAATTTCTATCAAAGTCCATCGCCAAATTTTATACTTTTCCATCAAAAAATTCTCATTAAAACTCTATCAAATTTTTTCCATAAAGAACTTGTATCACATCCTATCTTTCGCGATTTGGAAAATTCCTATCAAATTCCAACGAAAAATCTTATAATTTTCTAACCAAAAATTATCATTAAACTTCTTTCACATTTTTTCAAAAGGAACTTGTATAATACCCTATCTTTCAAGATTTCGGAAATTTCAATCGAATTGCATTGAAAATTCTTATAATTTTCTATTGAAATATTCTCATTGCATTACATTTTATAGAGTTTCAATGGAAAAATATCAGGAGAAAAGTATAGGGTTTTTCAATAGATACAGTTGGATGAAAACTTCCAAACTTCTGGAACGTAAGATTTGACACAAGTCTTGTGCGATTAGCGAATATTAGAGTTTCAGTGGGAAAATGTGACAAGAAAATTATAAGATATCTCGATATGATAGTTTTTCAATCAGTATTTTTACCAGTAAAGTATAAGATGTCTCGACAAATTTTTATAGAATTGATTTGATTTAAAAAAAAAGTTTATTAAAATGGATAGGAATTTAGGATAGCAATCCTGATAAAACTGAATTGAATTTGTATCAATAATATCCGTCGAGAAATCTTATACTTTCTTCTAAAAAATTTCTCATTCCGTAATTCGATCGAAATTGTCCAGCTTCTGGAAAATAGGATTTCATATAAATTTGGTGCGATCAAGATTTGATACACCCAATAAAAGACAGCTGATAAAAAAGTTTAGGATTTCACAAACGGATAGAATTTGATAGAAATTTTCGAGATTTAGGGACGATAGATTAGGTACAACTCTGGTGGGGTTAAACCTTTTATAGAGTTATAGTGAGAAATGGTTGATAGAAAAGAATAAGACTTCTCAAAATTAATTTTTTTAAGCCCTTCTTCTTCGCTCCGCTGGGAATCGAACCACAGAACTTCTGATTGCCGGTCGGGTGCTTTTCCATTAAGCTACTCGGGAAATCGAAATAAGAATCCTTTTCCAAAACTACAAGCTATATTTTTTCAGGTGTTGCAAGTCAAATTTTTCAAGGAATCTGTATTGTCGTCGGAGAATAACAGAAATTCTTAATGTCTTTTCAGACTAGACGGAGCTATAATTTAAACATTTTTTTAAATTACATTTTTCTAAAAAAAGATCTTCTTCGCTTCGCTGGGAATGGAATCCATTTTAATATGCTTTTTTCATATAAATCCACATCAATTATATCAAATATGATAGCCCCTCCTTCCCATGAACTTTAATAACCTTTTTCGTCAGAAAATAAATCAAATTATTGAAATTCTTTCGAAAAATTTTATAATTTTCTGTCAAAATCTACTCATTGAATATGTTTAGAAGTATTTGTGAAGGAATCTGTATTATTATCAAAGAAAAACAGAAATTCTAAAAGCTTTTCAGACTAGATGGAGCTATGAATTAAAAAATTTTTAATTAAATTTTTTCTGAAAAAAAAATATTTTCCTTCCTTGCGCTGGGAATCAAAGAACAGAACTTCCGATTACCGATCGAGTGCTTTTCAATTAAACTACTACTATTTTTATCTCTAATGATAATTCAAATTCATTGAAAATTTTTACTTATAATACCTATAAAAACAATGAAAGTATTTCTGAAAAAGGATTCTTCTTTCAATCTCGGGAGGAGCTTAAGGGAAAAGCACCCGACCGGCACACAGTGGGGAAAATGTACATTTTTTGGTCCAATATCCGATTTCGGGTGAACCTGTAGACCGATGTGGATGTTTTTTTTTAAAGCTAATAAAATTTCAAAGAAATTTGTCGAGCCTGATTTTTAATTTAGTTTTTCAATTTTTTCATAAATAAATAAATATGATGAAAAAATGGTAATTTTTTCTATTTGACGTTTCCGGTGCTCGTCAATAATAGGAAAATTGTTAAAAAAAGAAATGCATTATTCATGCATTTGTCGTCAGAAAAATTCTTTTTCTTCGATGTCAATTTATTCAATTAAGAACCTCATCATAATTCCAGAAAATTCATAATTTGTTGATGAATTTTATAATGATGTCAACAAAATTAATTAAAAAATGCATTATTCGAGCACTTATCCACGGAAAAATTCGTTTTTTTCAATGCCAGTCCCATTAATTGGGAACTTCATGATAATTCTAGCAGCATCCATCACTATTTGATACATTTTATTTTTTCTTAAAAAAAAATTAATAAACAAATGCATCATTCGGGCATCTGTTGACGAAAAATTGGTTTTTTCGATGTCCGTCCTTTTAATTGAGAACTTCATGTTAATTCAACCACATTCATAATTAGTTCATAAATTTTATAATTTTTTTACAAGTTTAGTGCTATAGAATTTATTTATAAAAATTATTAAATATATTGTTCAAGCATTCCTTGTATTCAAACCCTCTTGTGTTGGCCAACTGTTAGTATTGAATGAAAAAAAAACTTTTTTTCTAAAATTGAAAAGACCGAATTTGAAAAAAAAGAGTTTTTACGTCGACAAATGCCCGAATAATGCATTATTTAATTAATTTTGTTTAACAAGAACATACAATTAATCAACAAATAAACATAATAAATCAAATATATCAACAAATTATGGATTTTTCTGAAATTATCATGAGGGTCCTAATTGAACAAAATTGACATAGAAAAAACGAATTTTTCTGACGACAAATGCCTGAATAATGAATGTATTTATTAAATTTGTGTACAATATTAACATGAATAGTTTTAAGAGAAATTTTATTCATAAAAATACTGTTTAAATTCAAATTTCTTGCAATATAACTTTAAAAAAAGTTCAATTATTGAAAATTAAAGAAGACAAATTTTCAACAAATAATTTGTTTATACAAGTTTTTTTTTGTTTATTGTATCATGATGGAATATTTTTATAAAATGAAAATCTATAAAACGTCGGCGATTGCAACAATTTCCCTATTATTGACGATCACCGGGAACCAAAGGTTCAGCCGGAATCGTATTTTGAACCAAAAAATGTAATTTTTCCTCACTGTGTGGCATATTAAATAAAAATATCGGAAGTTCTGTGGTTCGATTCCCAGCTGAGCGAAGGAGAAGATAATTTTTCAGGAAAATATAATTTGAAAAATTTGTTATTCATAGCTCCATCTATTCTCAAAAGACGTTAAGAATTTCTGTTATTCTCTGATGATAATATAGGTTCTTTTAAAAATATTTCTCAACAAATTCAATGAGTAAATGTTGGCAGAAAAATGTAACATTTATGGACAAATTTGCATCAATTTAATCTGATTTATGTCGAAGAAAGCTATTAAAATGGACGGGAAAAAGGGCTATCATATTTGACAGAAATTCATAGCAAATATATGTAAACATTTGATAACAAATTTATGGGCTTTTTAATAGGACACCTTAAGAAACTTTCGATAAACCTGATTGATTATTCTAAATATTAAAAAAATTTCTGATAAAGAAAAAGGATTGAACCATTTTTTTAACAGAATTGTTGGAAAAACAAAGTGTTAGAATAAAAAAAACAGAAAAACTATTATATCTGAACCAATTTTAAAGACACTTGAAATATTTGATGTCTAATGCCTAAGATAATGATAATTGGAATTATCTTGACGCGTAGCGCGTTAGTTGATAGTGAAGAAGCTGTAACATCGTATAAGGAACACCAATCAAGGCAAGTAATTTAGTTAGGTACAATTTAGCGCTTTAATAATATCCGGTGTCGGGCCTCTCGTTCCATTTAACGCACTTACGAGAGGCCAGACATCGTTTTAATTATTTATTCAATTAAACATTGAACAAATATACACCAGAGATGTATGTGGTCAAATTAAAATATCTTGTGCAAAGGTTTTTTTTTTCCAAACTGCTAGTTAAATTTGATATTTTTAATTTTAAGATTGATGAAAAATAGTGTAGCGAAAATCTCCCTACATTAGATAATGAAATCTAGTGGATAATCATTCATTTAAAATACTAGCATATGTTTAAAAATCTCTTTCAATTTCTTCAAATCTTCGGCATCCTGAAATCTTTAACTCGTTTCTCCTTTTTTAAAGATTTCTTATATTTACGCTTTTTCAAGAAACTCTTTTTTTGGGGTTTTCCCTGAATTATAAATGAATTAATAGAAGCTAATAAGAAAATGCAAAAATCGTTGAATAAAAGGGAATACTTTATGTTAAAAATACTAACATTATACTTTCAGTTAGAAAATATATCTCGTCTGGTTAAAAATTCTATTCTTAGGTTATTTTGATTATTTAGTTAAAACAGCAATTATTTTGCTTAAAAGTCATATTTGCTGGTCAAAAATTCAACTACTTAGTTGAAAGCTGAACTACTATGTTAAAAATTTATTTTTCTTAGGTCGAAGATTAATTTCTTTCGCTAAAAATTGAACTATTTTGCTAAATATTCGATGTTGAAATATTAAATATTAAAAGATTCAGAAAGAATTCATTTTTTGTCAAAAATACGACTTGTGGAAAAGAAAATTAAACTACTTTGGTCAAAAATGGAACTATTTGGTTAAAAAATAATTTATTTGAAAATTCAACTCTTCTGTTTGATATTCACTTTTTCGGTTCAAAATTGATTTCTTGATCAGGAAATGTGGCTATTCCATTTTTGTTTGAAAATTTTTCTTTTATGAGTTGAAAATTCAGGAATTTTTTTAAAAAATCTTCTATTTGGGTAGAAAATTAATACTGATAATTTAACTGTCCCACTTTCAGTTGAAAGCTTATCTTTTTTAGTTGGAAATTCAGCTAATTAGTTGCAAACTCATTTACTTTGCTAGGTTGTCTTTCGGTTGAAAATTTATCTATGTGGGTAGAAAATCCAGCTTTTATAATGTAAATTCGTTATTCGTTTTATTTTTTCAGCTGATAATGAACTTTATGGTCGAAAATTTAATTATGTGAGTTAAAATTCAACTTTGTTGACATTTTGTCTTTGACTTGATACTTCAAATATTTGGTTGAAAATTAAAAATGTAAATATTTATTTGAAAATGTATAATGTTTGAAAGTTTTTACATTGTACATTTGAAATTCAACATTTGGTCGAACATTCACGTATTTAAATAGAAATTCGTCTGATTGGGTAGAAAATTAATCTTGCTTGTTGAAAATTCATTATGTTATGTGAGGATTAAACTATTTTGTTAAAAAATCTTTCTTTTTAGTTAAATTCAACTGTTTAAAAATTAATTAATTTATTGAAAATTAGTTTTTTAACTAAAACTTCAACATATACGTTTTTGTATTGGTAGAAATTTTATCTATATGGGTTAAAAATTCAGTGATTCAGTGAAAAATCAAACAATATTTTTTAAAGTTTAATTATTTTGTGGGAAATTAAAGTATTTTGCTATATTAATCTTCTCTGGTCGAAAATTCAACCGGTGTCTTGAAAATCACATCTTTTAGAACGAAAATTCATCCTAATTGATAAAAAAATGGATCGTTTCGTCGTTATGACAGACTCGCCCCCCCCACCCCTCTCATGTAGAGTGTCATGTAATATGTGGACGTGTCCTTACAGATGTAAAGGGTTTCACTGAGGGTAAAATTGAAATTTAAGGAAATTGTGTAAAAGAAAAAGAGAAGGAATGAGGAATATGAAAAATATTGATGACAATGAGGACATTTTTGGTGATGACACATATAGCGTTGTTCCTATTTCCGCGTGATCCCAAGTCAGACTCTATAATACAATTCGATCCGCGACCTAGAACCAGAAAAGACTTGCACTCCTTCGTCATCTCATATTTTCATCTCGGAATTACAGATACCATCTATAACCGAGTCTGGGTCGATTAGAGGCGAGCAATTATAAAACAAGTGGAAAAGGAAGTTACAAGTGCGCCAGAGAAAACGTTTGTATTCCAAGTATTTCTTACTATACACGTGCACTAGGGGCCGCTCATAAACTACTTTACTCATTTTGATTTTTTACCCCCCCCCCCCTCTTTTCACCCGATGTAACGTTATCGTTGGCTGAAAAACTCAATATTTTCTTACACCCTGTGTGGTGTACTACAAGTGGAAAAAATTAATTTAGAGATACAATGTTGAATTCAATATAAAAAATTTTTAATTCCTAAGACTTCAAGTCGAAAAATATTACAGTTTCAAAAAAGTAGTGGGACGATCGACCAACAAATATTTTCTACCAAAGAAGATAAATTTTCAACCAAAAATTTAATTCTACTTTCAACAAAATAATTTATTTTTTAATCAAACAAAGATTTTTACCAAAAAGACGAATTTTTAGCAAAATGATTAAACTTTTAAGAAAAGGCGAGTTAAATTTTCAAACAAAAAGTTTAATTCTTAACATAAAATGATGTATTTCTAACCATATGTTTGTTCATATGATGTTTCAATTCCTGAAAATCTCTCAAATCCTTAAAACTTGTCGGATTTCATGACATTTCTTGAATTCCATGGAAATATTTTTCAATCTCTTCAAAACCGATGAAATCTTTAAAAATTATTTAAGCTATTTATAAATGTCATAAAAGCTTTTTAAAAACCTTAAAATCAGTAGAAGTTCCTTGTGATTTACAAAAATCATTTATGTTTGGAAATTTCGGAAATTCCGTGTATTATGAAATCTGATAAAATCGCTTAAAATCCATGGAAATTCTCTACAATTAAAAATAAAATAAACATATTGGTTAAAGTTCTCCAGAAGGAACCGTTTTAATCCCTATACATGTTGGAAATACGTTATTTAATTTCCTTTTAAATTTCTTAAAATCTTTCAAATCGCTAGGAATCCCTCCAAATTTAACTTCATTTGTTTCCCAAAGTTTACTAGAAAAATCATGAAATCTTTGGAAATCCGACAAAATCCTTTAAAATCCCTTGATTTTTTTAAACTGATTGAAATTCTTTGGAGTCGCTTAAAACCTCCTGATGTGTTTGGAAATCTTTAAAGTCCCGTGAAATTTTAATGAAATCTTTTGAAATTGTACGGAATTAAAATGAAATTTAACTTGTTTATTAAAATTTTCAAAAGAGAAAAAAACGTTGAAATCCTATAAATTTTGCAATCTTTTATTTTTATGGTATTCCTTAAAATACTTTAACATCCTTTGAAATGTTTAAAATCGCTAGGAAACCCCTAAAATTTATTTTAATTTATTTTCCAAAGTTCCCAAGAAATATCTTGAAATCTTTGGAATTCTAAGAAATTCATTAAAATCCTTTGAAATTGTTGAAATCTCTTGAAAGCTGACGAAATATTTTAAACTAGTTAACATATTTTTTAAATACTTAAAATACTTTTAAATGCCTTAAAATCAATGAAAGCCCCTCGAAATTTATTGAAATCCTTTGGGATCCCTTAAAACTGTCTGATAAGTTTGGAAATCTTTCAAATCTAGTGAAATTTTTAATAAATCTGACGAAATGACTTAAAGTGCATCAAAATATCTTGTAATTCCTCGATATTCTTGAAAATTTTTTCGAAATCCTACGTTAAATAAATAAATCATTAGCTTGTACTTTTTCGATTTTTTAAATCAACTTATTCAATATTTTTACAGTATTTATTTTATGCTTATTTTTTATAATGATTTCTATCATCTCTTTTCTATAATTGCCAAAAAATGATAAGAAATTAATTATAGGGTTGGTATACTTCTGAAATATTAGGATCTGCCCTTGGTAGTTCGATTATCAAAATTTCAAAATTACGGTAGCTATGCCATCTTGAACTTCGGGGTTACAATTTTTTGAATTATCAATATTTCTGGAAACCATAATTGGATTTTGATCAAAATTAGACACATTACAGGACAAATCAAATATTTTAAGAATATAAGTCAATCCGTTTTTTTAAATTTTTCCCGAAAAAGTCCAAAACAAATTTAAAAAGTTATTTTGACTATTATATTCTTAAAATATACAATTATTCCTCTAATGTGTCGAATTTGGATCAAAGTTATATTATGGTTTTCAGGAATATAGATAATTTAAAAAAATGTGACCCCGAAATTCAAAATGGCGTAACTTCCGAAATCTTGAACATTTTCAAAAACCCTTTTGTGCCAAAAATTTCTTTAATATACTTGATTATAATTTTATCGACTTTTATTCAAATCGAAATACTAGGGACAGATCCTAATATTTCAGACGTACACTGTCCCTATAAGAAAATCTTTATAGACCTATGCTGAATTTTCTAACAAAAATTTGTATAAGGGGGAATTACAAGGTATTGTAAAAGATTTCATGTGATTACGAAGGTTTTAGTAGAGCGTATACGGGATTTCAAGAGTAATTAACCCATCAGACCACCCTAATACATTTCTTTTAAAAAATATGATACCTAATCGAAAATAAATGGATGTGATTCAGCATAATGTGCATGTAATAGCCCTGTAAGTAAATTAAATGAGGGGAAATGAGGGGAGGGAGAGTAGGGAGGTTTCAAGAAAATAAAGGGTAGGAAATAGGGGAAATTAGGGGACGGGAAGTAAGAAAAATCTAATATGAGGGGGCCTAAAGAAAGCGAAGGGAAATAGGAGGGTAGATTGGAATAACTAGGGAAAGTGCGAGGAAATTATGGGGGAGGGGAGAGTAGGATAAGTGAGAGGAATTAGGGAGAAATTGGAAAATCGATACTAAGTGACAGGTAGTAGGGGAAATAATTATAAATGAGGGTGAGCTTGGAGGGGAAGTGATGGCTGGGGAAGGGATGCAGAGGAGAAGGAGTGATAGTGTGAGTGGGAGTGTTAGATAGTGGTGAAATAGAGGAGGAGCATTTGGGGAAGGGGAATGCGACGTTTAGGGTTAGGGGAGGGATATTCGGGTATTATAGGAGTGTAGGGGAGGGGGAGGTAACTAACTTCTTAATAGGCTAC
>JAWWLR010000149.1:12061431-12084161 GCA_035041075.1 Acraspis erinacei | reverse complement strand
TGAGGTTTCCACTGCGTGGCGCTAGCATCCAGACAAAATTCTTAAAGTTACCGACGGAACGCTTATTAACTGCTACTGAAAGAAGATGCACTTCAAGCCGCCTTCGGCCCATGTAAATGACAGGTATTTTATTTTTAAAAGTTTTGAACGCTGCAAGGAAAATCATTGCGACTACTCCGTGAGTTTCTAATGGAAATTTTAACGTAGAATCCGAATTTCAATAATTTAAAAGTTGATCTTGATGTTTTTTTTAGTTTTTTAAAAAAGGAACCGAAGGGGGACTCAGTGGGGTCTTTAAGGGTACTTTGTAGATGCTGCTGTTGGTTCCTTCGGTCCGCCAGGGAATCTTTGAGAAATCATTGATGTATTTGTAAAATCGTTTAATTCTAGGCTAAATCTTTGAGAAATATTTGAAACCTTTTTTATCTTTGCGAAATCATTGGCATTTTTTTGAAATCCTTGGAAACATTTGCGAAGAATTCTTTGAAACTTTGGAAATATTTGTGAAATTATTGAAATCTTTGGGCAATTATTGATTTCCTTGTAAAATCTTTTAAATACATCCAAAATCTTTGCTAAATATTTTAAGTCTTTGGGAAATCTTTGAAATCTTTCCAAAATATTTGAAAACTGAAATCTTGGAGAAATCATTGAAATTTGTGTGGTATCCTTATCAAATATTTCTGAAATCTTTAGAAATCTGCAAAATATTAAAAATATTTGTTAAATATTTCGTAACATTTGTGAAATCTTTGAGAAATATTTGAAAACCGTGAAATCCTTGAGAAATCATTAAAATCTTTGTGAAATCTTTGTCAAACTTTTAAAAATCTTTCCGAAATATTTGGTAATACTTGTGAAATTTTTGGAAATATGAATCTTATACTTGTATTTATTATTTACTATTTACTTTTTATTTCTTATTATTTATGTACAATTTGAATTTAGAACTTAAATTTAAGATACAAGGATGGTTTTTTGAATGTGTCATTGTTCTGATAAATAAACCTGATATTCCCGTTATTGAAAATACATCTTGCTCTGGGAAGTAGGGCTAATAACTCAAATTTGAGATCACCAGATTGTTGAAATATCATCCAGCTTAGGAAAGTAGGGTTAAGAACTGAAATTTGAGATATCCAGATGGAATATTGAAGGCCTATTGTCTCAATAATGCTACCTGATAATCCCCGCGGAAGATTTATTTTTAACACGTTAAATAAAAGGTTTTAAGGTCTGACCAATGAGACCTTTAAATACCCATCCGGCTATCTTACATTTCAGTTCTTAACCAAACTTCCCCGAGAAATAAGTATTTTCAAGATGTACTTAAAATCTAAATTAATTCATTGCATCATTTCTTATTTCAGCATTGTCTTAGATTTATTAGTACTATTTAATCATATATTTACTTACCAGTTTCCTCTTTTTCGATCTTCTCTCTCGCATTTAAAAGTAGAAGCAGATTGAAATGAGAAAGAATTTTCATAAACGCCACCAAACGTCTGTTTGTTCAACAAACAATTCCATCGTTCGTAAATCCAGTGATTTTTCTCGGCAAAATGAGTTTTAGGGAAAATGAAAATTCAGAAAAGTGGATACCCACTGTCAGCGCGCAGTACTTGAGAGGCAGATTAGTAGAATATTGGAACTGTTTTCATCAATGAGGTTCCTGCAACAGCTCAAGCAATAACCTCATTGTCAAAACTTTTCCACTATTCTATTAATCTGCCTCCATGGGACTGAGCCTTTAGTTCTATTTGACGCAGAGGTAAAAATTTTCAACATTCGAACCTCAAAATTTCAAATTTTCTGCAGAAAATCATATTCCGCTGAGGGACGCTCAAATTATGACCCACGCTATTACGCCAACATGGCGACGAAAATTGTTCATGAAAGGACGATAACAAATTCTCTACATCGAGGTCAATCACAATAACAACCGCAGCTTCTCCAAATTGGGAAATATCTTGTAAGATTGCATTTATCAATATTTTTCTCGAATTGAGTGAAAAAATCTTCATTTCTTACGCATCTTTTTCGTCATTTCGAAAAATATTCTGTGACTCGTCTTTACTGCAGATTCGAAAAAAGCGGGAAGTTGCAAATTAGACAATTTGACCTCTTGAAGGTGATAAGTTTAATAATATTAACTACAAAAACTTTATTTTATACAATTTTTACGTATCTCCACGAACATTATCGTATAAACCGTTATTAAATAATTGCGCGCGATTCAACAAAATATTTTACAAAATAAAAAAATTTTATCTCGACATTCAAGTGTCGTAGACAGGTCATGACCACCAAGTTGAGTTATGGTAATATAATTATATCTTAACCATTTTTAGAATAAAATTGAACAGTTCCATTCAGCTCATTAGACCATAAGCAATGTATTTTCGACAATTGTTAATTTATTTGAAACAGTTTTAAATTCTAACCGCGTACTTTGCTTTATTTTACTACAATATTTATGAATGAAAACATTTAAAAAATGTTCTACATTTTTGCAAAGAACACATGTACTGGCTGTAAGCCTTTTTTCAGTTAAACGCATTTAAGCGGGTCAATGTCGCCATCTTGAATGTCGATCAACGCACTCAATTCCTGTGTCTATTCGCGTAGGTCATCATTATTCACCGATTGAGTGGATTTCTTGGTGACATCCTAGCGACCTATATCCATTACAATTATAATAATTTAAAGGTAACGGTCGCTCTTTGCATGATATTTATTTCTAAAAGTTAAATTATTTCGAGCGTTAAATTTGCACTGCTAAATTGCGTAGTACAGATTGTCATAAACTTTCATAAAATGTCTTGCATATATTTCTGAGCAAACGGGTATTTGGTGAAAATGGCTAGACGTAATGTGGAGATGAATTTAGCACGAATTGTTGCTCAGAACAGCAGCAATGGAGCAATAGACTGATCCACATCGTGCTCCAAAAACTTTATGAAGAGGACCTATCCGGATGGTTCCGAAACGCGATGAACAGAGCTATTAAAAGGAGAATTCTTCTTGAGCAGGTCCCTGCTAAAGCGAAGGCTCTATTAACCATGTTAAGCGTGTGTGACCTGGCAGAACTTCACTTCCGGTATCACCTATTATTAGCACGGGACATGCGCGTTTCCCGTCCCGCCACCCATCGACGTTCATAAAATCATTCCGGTAAGAAGGTTACAATTAAATACAAAAAAACCGTTTCTGTTGGTTCTCTATCGTATATTTGAAAATATCAGTTCAATGCTTAAGAAAGTCGCAAAGCAATACGAGAGCGATTGGAATGAGCGCAGCGCCACCGAAACGAGTCAAATGATATTAAAGTGTAGTCAAAGAAGGGACTAAATAAAACGGAATTAATCAGAATTTTGTTGTGTGCAAAGATAGACCTTCCAATAAATAGGAATTGGTTTGCTTAGATTTTTTTAAATGTATACAAATGTTAATTTGAAAATTCCTCTACATTGTTTGATACATGTTCCTGGGAAGAAAATTATAAAAACGACTTGATTTAAAAGTATTTATTTCAGGAATCTTGTTTAATAATTGTTTTAGATATATATTGTACATAATATCCTGGGAAATATTGCTCCTTTCATGTCTTGAAAGTTCCTCCAAAAATCTATTTGCTACATTTTTCTTTAAACAAATTTATTTCCCTACACTATTTTCTTCAAACATTTTTAGAATCTTCATTTGCAAACTATTGGTTTCAAAGTTTGTAGATTTCTAAAAGTATATAAACAAAAAGCTACATTTGGAAAATCAGAGCTTAATTTTTAAACTTAGGATGACAAAGTTTTATGGCCGAATCAATTTCAAATCAGGCTGGTTCTACACTTGGCAGAACAATATATGTTTGTTGATTGTTTTCGAAATAATTTTTAAAATAATTTTTCTGCTGGTAACTGCAAAAAATTTTTTGGCGGACGTCGAATTCTCTGACCGACAATAAAAGCATGTAACTGCTTTTCCGTCTTTAAAGTAATTTAGAAAATTTATTATTTTGTATAATATGAGTATTTGATTGTGTAACACGAGATTCACGCTACTTATGAGGTTAGGTTTATTATCACGGAAGACTATAAGAAATTATTCTTAAAACTTGAAAATGATCTTTGTAGGTGAACTTTTTCTTCTTCTGATCTTCTCCCAATAACTCGTATTTTTGTATGGGCACGTGCTTTTCTATGTTGAATCGTTTGATTATGTGTGATGGAACAAAGGGTCCAAACAACGAGAGTTATATTCAGCACACCGTAACTTACAAGACCGAGCAGCGCGATCCTCGTTAGCGGAGTGAGTAGAGCGCGCCGGCAAGCCATGGGCGGCGCACCGCAATAGCGTCGCACATGCGCAGTTTCGTCAGCACTCTAGGCGAATGCGCATACATATTTGAATAACTGTAGCAGAAAATAATTTTATATCCACTAACTACTTCTTTCCTTATTAAATGATTGAAGGGAAATTATTCTAACAATTGTTTCAACACATCTGCAAAAAGGTGATTTTTAAATAGAATATACAGTTTGAATTGAAATACAGTTTGAATTGATAATTAAGCTTTTATTAAAACAAAGAAAGAACTCTATGTGTAATCTCGACTCTCTATAAGTACGTCCGTATTGCTCAAGGAGCGCGGAGCGAGTGAAGCGTTTGCGTCGCTCACTGCGGAGTTCGAATTCACAGTCGCATGGTGGCGTAACCGTCTAATACTACATATATTTGGTAAAACACGCATATCGACAATATTAAATTGCCATCGAGCTTTTAAACGATTCAATATCATTGGTTTTCTGTACATAATAACTCTGCAGAAGTAATTAAATTGATTTCAATATCCGAATTTTTTTGTACGGAATTAAATACTATTCATCTGCTTGAAATTTTTACTCGGCAGATAGTAATTAATTAACTTCAACTTTCGAGCTCACCTGATGCAATTCAATGGCATTGGTTTGCTCCAAATTATTAGTGGCTGAAAGAAAATACAGACTGTAATTTTTACTTTCTTCGAAAACATATTTTTAACTCTCACAGCATTTCAATAAAACTTTTCAAGGTTTCATAATTCATAGTATGACTCGGAACGACACAGTACTCACCGATACGCCCCTCTGTTGAAAACAACTGATAAAATCTGGTAAAATTTTTGGTTATTCTATTTATTTAGGTATTTGCACAAGAAATTCCAGTAGAATCCCGGTAAAACGTAAATAGCACTTAGAAAATTTTCTCGTATGGAAATATGCAACTTTCTATAAGATTTGATTGAGAAAAGCTATTTTTAATAGATAAGTTCTAATAAAAGTTATATTTTATTAGATCTTAGAAGGGATAAGTTTCTTTTAGAAGATTATATTAGTTGATTAGAATATAATTCTATTTATGAGATTTAAGATGTATGATAATAAATGACGTCTACATATTTTCTTCCAGTTTTCAGTTGTGAAATGTATCAGATTGTATAGGTTTTACCTGAATAAATAAAATAACACCATTCTTGGATGTTTAAAGGGTTTTTAAATAACAAACTCTATTTACTTATAACCGATTTTTATCAGTTTTCATGTTTAGTTTGTAAGTGGGAGCGAGAGAAACCGTATACCACGTGGGGTCAACATGGACCCCACTCACGTTTACGACGCGAGAAGTATGCTCATTTTTTGTCCTAATTTTGATTGTAGTAGATTAGTCGTAACTTCTGTTTTTTTTTTCATTTTTCCTTCTCTATTTCAGCCAATTGTTTGGTATTAAATGTGTTTTCCATTTCTGAAGCCGATTCCAAACTATTTACAGGTGGGTAGCGTTAACGTGTACTTGTTTTAATTATTTGTAGCTGCTCTTGGCCATCGAAAATTAAAACATAAAATATGTTCACGAAATCACTTCACCAATCTAAAGAAAGCTTAATAAGTCTACTTCACCTGCGTGGAAAATAATTTGCGCTTCCTTGCTTCATGAATTATCTCAATTTATCACAATAAATTTTTTTTTTTCCATAATCGCGCGTAAAGTTTGACACTAAACTGCTTTTTACTTCGTTCACACGGGGAACTGAACTTAGGAGAGATGAGCAGACGTTATAAAACGATAGCATTTATTAGTATAGACTACTGCTTAGGACAATTATATGTCGACAGGAAAAGTAGCGGTGAATGAATTTGAAACAAAAACTTAGGAGTCATTAAAAATTTTACTTAACAGAAATTTCTCTTAAAAAATCAAAAACAAATTGTAAGTTTTGAATGTAAAATGAAAAATAATACAAATGTTGATCAGTTAAAATTTTGTCTAATAAAAATGTCGTAATTGCTATAAGATTTTATAAATTGTTTTCAACAGGGAAATCAGACTAACTTTTTTATTGAATTCGAATAAGCACGTAAACTAGTGGAAAGACTAGCGATATAAATCTAGGATATAATTGACTTCAAATTCTTATATCATCCAGACACAAACCGTGATTTTTTAAAACACCACTTATGTACAAGATACCTGTGAAGCCCTTCATTTCAGACAAGTCTGTAGGGTTTGTGAAAGAACAGGAAAGGCAAGTAAATTTGAGCTTAGAGCGCTCTTTCTCAGGGTTGGTATTACAAATGATTGTCGGAAACATTTCATCGGATATGAAGAGTTAGAAAAACTTTTCTTCATCCCTTATTTTTTGTGCATCACCTTCATGCTCGGGCAGGTGTGTTATTGAATTAGAAGCAGATTTTCCTTTGAACTTAAAGCGTAATGGCTTATTAGTCCATATTCTTTCGAAAATTTATCATCTACGATACCTTCATCATCAGTTTGTCCTTCATCACTAGCGGAATTATCATACGTCTCATAACAGTCAACAATATCATCTTCAATGTCACTATTCGCAAGAATTTCCCTGCTAAAAATTTCGGACAAATTTCGAACGAATTTCGGATTCGGAAATTTGTCCGAAATTGTCCGAAAAGTGATCCGGTTTTTGTCCTCCGGATTCTATCCGGTCGTGTCCGAAATTAGTCCGGTCGAAGGAGCACGAAAATAAATCCGAATATCATCCGGTAGAATCCGAAAGTTGTACGGTCTGACGGATTCGATCAGTCCGGGTTAGATCCGGTTGAGTCCGTATTTTGTACGGTCTGGCGGATGCGATAAATCCGAATTGTGTCCGGTCGAGTCCGTTTTTTGTACGATCTGCCGGATACGATTAATCCGGATTGTGTCCGTCTTTTATACGGTCTGGCGGATGCAACTATTGCAGTTAAATGCGAAATTTGTACAAATTTAGGATTGCGATTGATTCTGATTTCACCCAGTGAAGTAAGAAATTTGTCCTTTCTGATGAATATTAATAATTTGGATCTTTTCCGCTAAAGTCTTAAATTTTTATGTTTTAGACCATTTTTTCATCTGAATTTTATCCACATTTGTCAGATATTTATCCAGTTATTCGCGAACGCAATACGTCCTAATCTTATGCGGTACAGCAATTTTATTTAAAAAAATGAAATTCGATACAGTTATAGAGTATTTAATTATAATCTAGCGAAAGCAGGATGTTGACAGTTATACGAGAAGTCATTTTTTATTACATTTTCAATGTAATTCAGTGATTTCATACAATTTAGAGAACTGTAAAATATAAAAACTATTTAGGTCAATTTAACATCATTCCCATCCACTGATCTTTCTTCCACATCGTCGTCAATTTCATCGTCATTCCTATCAATGGCTTCTTTTTCCACATCGTCGTAAATTCCATCATCATTCCCATCGAATGCTTCTTTTTCCACATCATCAATTCTATTATCACTCCCATCATCTGCTTCTTCTTTCATATCATCGTCAATTCCATTATCATTCAGGTCTACTGCTCCATCTTCCACATCGTCATTGAATCCATCACCATACCCATCAGCTGCTTCTTTGTCGACACCATCGTCAATCCCATCAACTGCTTCTTCTTTCATATCATCCTCAATTCCATTATCATTTCCGTCAAATGCTCCTTCTTCCACATCGTCATCAAATCCATCATCATTATCATCAACTGCTTCTTCTTCCAAGAGAGCAGTAGATTCACTTTCATTAACAGATTCATTTTCCAGCGGAACCATTAAATTACCGTTTTTCTGTTTTTTTTCTGACGTTTCATTATCGGACTCACTGCTTGCCACAAGTTCCGAAGTTGTCTTTTTGTCTTTCTTTTTCTGTTTTTTCCCATCCTTTCTATCTTTTCTCTCATTTCTCTTCCTTTTTTCAGATGGTTGACGATTGAGATCCGAAATTTTGTGATTTAAGTACTTTGTGATATTCAGTAATTCTCTCTGAACCTCAGCGTTATCCATTTTCTTAATATTCAGCATCCAGAATTGAGATAAATCTGAAAAATTGTATGTAATCAATATATTATATATACATTATTGTAGTCTCACAACATAAAACATTTTTTTATTTTTTATTTTTGTTTTAACTAGATATTTCTGAATTCTGATATCTCAGAGTAACAAATTATTGTATTGAAAGGCTTATTTTTGGAAATATAAATGGCTACTACTTTAGAAAAGAATTCAGAACTTTTAAACATACCGAATCAACAAATATGACTCATTGTCATGATGCTAATAACATAGCCCACATAGCATACTTCCCAAAAAAACCTGATATTTCGTTGGGAGTTGGTCTAAGTGGCTATAAGAAAAAACTAGGTCTGTCCGAGGTTAGACTTATATACTTAGGCCTAGGTTAAAACATATGTTTTTGTTCGCCTAAATTTTTTGGTTTCAATTATTAATTTTAACAGCTATCAGATTTAAAAAACAGCAAGCCGATCTGCCGATACGGTGTCAACCTTAATTCGTGATCGCAAGTCAGTTCTGAGTTATATTCTTGGCGATTCATTTCTCTTGAGAGAAGAAGTCGCACCTATTGCTCCGCCTAACGGCTTAGTTCGTAACTAGGATTCGCGGAACTTAGAGAATTAGTTTCAAATTAAGCCAACGGGCAGCGCGTGAAATGCGACTACTTCTCGCAAGAGAAATGAATAGCCAATTATATAAGTCAGAGCTAAATTGCGACCATGAATTAGTCTAAAATATTACTTAATACTTCAGATGTTTTTATAATTCTCGATAGTTATGCTATCAAGCAATAATAAATTATTTTCTTATTACTGTTTCTCACTGAAAAGAAAAACTTTAAATAAAAAAAATAATTTTCCCTTTTTAACATGATTTTCTGACATTTTTATGAAATTTTATAACATTATCAACTTTCCACTGGATTCTTCTGAAAATACTGTTTTTGTTAAAAAATACTACTTTCTTCGTCAAATTTACGTGAAAATTAAATTCTTTTTTTCCTGTTATTAAAAAAATGTAGGCGGACATGAACCTATGTTTTAACCTAGGTCTAAGCATACGTCCAAACCTAGGACAGACCTGGTCTTTTCTTCCGGCCACTTGGACCATGTCCCTAGAAAATACCAGGTTTTTTCGGGAAGTATGCTGAGTGGAAAGCCTAATCAAAATGTTGACTTTATTTCAATTTCATGAGGAAATTTTTCCAGTTGTTAAAATTATACAAACCAATTTGAAACCATCTCTAGTAGATTGAAAAATGGCTTCAAGTGTGCGATAATTGTGGTAAGTTTCAAAATTTTGTCGAAAGTAGTTTTTTTCAGTATAGAATCGATCAAAGAACAATTAGACAAATAACAATTCAAATAATAGTAAAATAACGATTCAAATAATTGAAATGTAACAATCCACAATTTTTTCACTTTTCTCATAATGAAGTTTTTTTCAGTTAATAAATTTAAATATGTGTAAAATGAAAATCTGGAGGTGCCGCTTAAAACATATTTCTTATACATTCTCTGTCCAATCTCAGTTTTAAAGCAATACAATTCAAAATGAACTCCTTCATGTATATTACCACAAAAGCAATATTTTTATATCAGATTTTTTTCTAAATATGGTCGCAACCAGGTTCAGATATATTGCTGTAGCAGTTACGAGGGACCCTTTCCTGACGGGTACCTACGCAAAAAACTTTGTTTGTAGTATATCATAAAATATAAAAATTACCTTTTAGAGCTTTGAGACCTATAGGAGAAAGTCGAGGTTTGTCATTTTTGTAACCCTTTACAGTGCTTTGTTGTAGAACCTCGTTTGAAAAAATCGCTGTTGCCATTCCCTTTATGAATTTCTGAGGATTAACTCTTGGCTGGAATCTAACAGAATCATACACATCTTTGTCGATCCAGACTCCCTGTCCTGCATGGATCTGTGAGCAAGTACCGTTTAATTACATTTATTTAAATATTTAGATACAGGGTTGAAAAGTACAGCACCGAAAATAGATAAATGAACATACTTCGTTAGTTGCAGTATTAAGTTCACCCACTGCTAAACGTTCACCTGATAAAATTTGTTTCTCAAGTTCCTGCTGTGCGTCAGTAGAAATTTTTTTCACGCTCGCTGAAAATAATTAAAGTAATATAATATTAAAATGTATTGTACTTAATTCAAATCTAAAAACATATTCTACCTCATGCAGTTTAATCCACAAGCTTACAATGCACTTTTTCAAAGCAATCTACAACCTTATCTTGCATTCGTAGATTTGCTTTTTTTAATGACCTATTCTCCATCTCCAAGTATATTATCTTTCGTCGATATTCTCTTAAAAGTTTTTCCACTTCTTCACTAAATATTTTCCCGTCATCATCATCGTCCTATTCAACAAAAAATATAGTTGATAGATATGCCGGTCGCATCTACAAACATCAAATAAATTTATTTAAAGCAACTTACATCCTTCTTTTGCATGTTTGAAATCAGTGTGTGTAAGGACTTATTCTCCAGCTCTAAGGCCATGATTTGTCGAAGATATTTGGTTGTGAGCCCACTTCCCTCTTCAAATTCGTTTTCACGATCATTCTTGTCCTGACAGAAAAACATTTCAAGTATGAATAAGTATAATTCAATAGTCACATGGCAAAGCGCCAGCATCCACGTTTTAGGAAATATGTATAATAACTAGGATGGGCCAAAAAAAACTCAAAACGATTATATTCATTTGGTAATAGCACTGAAAAGTTTCTTTGTGGCATTACAAATATATTCCAAAAAAAATTTCTCACTCTTGGTTTAAGTTTCAAACAAACTTCTTTATATTTTTCACGGATACTGAAATATGAGCCATTTTTACACAAGATCCGGAAAAATCCGTTTACACAGGATCCGTAAAAATCCGTTTACACAGGATCCGTAAAAGATAGAACATTTTTCTCAAACTTAAAAATATGTATGTCTTTCTTTAGCTTATTAAAAAGAGCATCAAAGAATAATGAAACGAAAATCATCCTTTTGACAAATGTAGGTACAAGTTAACAAAATTGCATTTTTCGTAGTTGTTTTTAAATAATATATTTCGACGAAAAAAATTTGTTCTTACTTTTTTTCATGTAAGGTTATTTACTTCCACAAACTTTACACTAAAAAAAATTTGAAAAAATTTATTAATCGACTTACTCAATGTTGAGAATTTTTTTTAAACTTTTTAAAAAATTTATTCGTAATGTCACAAAGAAGATTTGAAGTGCCATTGTCAATGAATCGAATCATTTTGAGTTTTTTTCGACCCACCCTAACAATAACCTTTCCCAAAAACAAAATTTTTAATTCAATCGAAAACTTACAATTTACTTGCAAGAGAAGGATCCACCTTTACAGTTCCGACAGTGGTGAAAATATGAATAAAGATTGTTAAAAAATATTAGGAATAATTTATTTATAAGTAGAGAGAACAAATTCAGTTTAAAAACTCCTTCAACTACGAATAAATGAGCCGAACCTTTTTTTGCAGTGAACAATAAATTTTCATCATTTTTTAATTCAGTCAAGTCCTGTAACATTTGACGTATTATACTCTTAAATTATTCAGAAATGTAAAGGTGAACGTTGAATGTTTGAGGAATTAGATGAAAATTTAATGTGTACCTTTGTATTTTCCTGGAATTCAGTTTTCCCCTGAAGATTAATAGATTTATTCACACTACTGGAGTTTGTAAGTAATACAGATGAAACCACTGTCGGTTTGTTAATAACGAGATCAATGAAAGGTAATTTTTTCGATTCCTGTGAATCGCAAAAAGTATTCTTCATAACATTTCTGTTCTTTCGCTCGATAATTAAGGGATTCAATTTCAACATTTTGTATTAAATACCTGATGAACTTCCGTATTTCCTGGCAAGCCTTCGTTTCGAATCTTTAATTTTTCTTTTGAGTGAATTGAAGTTTTAGAATTTCTCTGAAGCACATCATTATTGGCGCTCTAACAAAATAAAATGCATGTGTTAACATTTGAAGTTTTTTCCTGTATATTACTTATAAGATTTAATATTTTTAAATTTATACTTTTTCCCCCTTTTTGCTTGTATCGGCAGTTTTCGAACTTGAATCATGTATTTTTCTTCGTGAAAGAGTGGAACTGGTCTGTAAAGAAGTTGTATATTTCGAATTATAATATAAGTATTACACAGCAGAGTTGCTTATTCACAATAAATACCATATCTGCACTTGTGGCTTTCATAGCTGCAACTTTGTCCATTGATTTATATGAATTATTACCCTTGCTTTTCTCTTTATTAGCAGTGCTAGTCTGCGAAAAAAATTGAACATAGTGAATCTAAATATTTGATCAAATGTAATGCTTTTGTTGATATTTAAAATTTGTTGCTACATATTTCTTACATGATTTAATACTTTTCAAATTTTACCTTTTCTTTCTTGATACTTTTAACCAGAATATTCGCATTTGATGCATGTGTTTTTTTTTCTGGGACAATGGAAGCATTCTGTAAAATAGTATGTTTCGAATTAAAATATGAAAATTATATAGCAAAGCTCCACATTTATACACTGTAAAAACAAGGATTTGATTTAGGACTTAATTCGGTATTAAAACAGTTCAAGCAACAAAACAATCGCACTTCAGTTTAATCCACCAATCTAATGAAATAAGGTCGATTTGTGAATCGAAATAGGTTTAAAATGAGAATCATCTGTCAACAACTAAATCTGATAAAACAAATTCTAAACTGTCGAGTTCAAAAACCAACGTGTAACCCCGAAATGACATGGAAACTATCTCAACGTCGTGCGCGCTCCAACTGTTATGAAATGGATCAGGACCCTACAGAAATTGAAGGGTCCGGGTTCAGACCCGCACCCTTAAGAGTTATAAGTGTCCAGTCCGCACCCGGACTGGTCGAACCTTAAACGTTCAAATCCCTGGTCTTATGACCTATTTTTTGTTTTTTGTAAGATTGAAGTTTGGAACAATTAAAACAATGCACAATCTGAATCAATTTAGTTCAATATCTCGGATCATTTATTAATCTGGAGTTAGCAAACTAAACAAGACAGAAACTGGTACTAAAATAGACTATTTGTGAGATCATATCAGAACGCCCAAAAAAGGATCACGGATAAAAATGAATGTCTAGTTTTTACTGTGTAATAGGTACCTTACTGTCTGCACTTGTCGCGGCTTTCGTACCCCTAAATTTTTTCCCTAGGTTTGATAAACTGGTTCCACTACTTTTTTTTGTGTTAGCAACAACAGTCTACGGAAACAAATTTTTAGAGTGAGTCGAAATATTTGATACAATTAAATGCATGTGCGACAGTATTTAAATGTTGATATTGTATATTTATTGTGATAAATTACGTTCGAAATTATACCTTTTCTTCTGTATCACGTTTACCCGCACTATTCGAGCTTGATGCAGGCGTTTCGATTTTGGAGACAGCTTGGCTTTCTTTTATCGACAATAGTTTTTGTGCTAAAATGTCTATTTTTGTCCCACGTGTCCGTACAAATTAAAAATAAATAATACGAAAAATATAAAACTTTAAAATAAGTAATTTATTTTTCTAAATATATTTGTAAACAAAACGCACAGTTTTCTATGTGTCAGATACAACATAAAAATTCAAAAGTACGTCATTTACCTCCCTTTCTTTTGCTTCATTTTTCCAAGCTTTCTTCTTATTATTATCATCAGGATCTTGATCTTCACTCGCCGAATTCTCGGAAGCACTTTTCAGTAAATTTGTCGGAACCCATTTCGGTCTCTCACTTTGCAACTGCTTATTAATTTCTTCAATGGACTCTGATGATACATACAATATAATAGTATTCATATTTGTATCAACGCTGTTTGAATCATTAAATTTTCATGGAAATCATTATTTGGTTGTTATTTTCAAAATCGCCCAAAATAATTGAGACAAAGTAATTTTTATAACTTTAAGGAAAAATTAAAAATGCATCACCACAGTCAACACTGAACAATGTGGCCACTGAATTATAATAAACGAATGACGTTCTATTTTCCATTTTAAATTCTATTTAATTTTCTTTAATTTCCAATTCAACAAAAATTCAATAATGGAGAAAAATAAAATTAAGGGCTTTCATTTTGAGTTTTATATCTAAAAACTGTAATATTCTTTTGTGGTACAAATATTGTATTGATTACTTAATATAGGTACTAATTAAAATGCACACATTTAAAACTTTTTTTCAGTACAATTAAGAATTACCCAAAAGTTTATAACAAAATGAAAGTAATTAAACACTGCATATAATAAATTGTATTTTTGTCTCGAAGTTATTTCAAATCAGGCAGGATCTGCACTTCTCTCAAAATCTCTCAGCGACAAAATATGTTTGTTTTGTTTAGAAAAAATAAAGCGAGATTTATTTTTCTGTTTTGAAAAAAAATTCCATTAAGCCACGTGTATTTAAATTTCGACATCCATTGAAAAAACTACAAAAAATTTTTTTTTCAAATTCTATATTTTTCAGTCTGGTCAGATATTGCAATTTTATTCGGATCTTGTTGGGTTTTACCGTCCTTTTTCGAAATTTTTTGAAGAATAAAGTTAAAAATTAATACAATGGCGACGATTTGTTTATAAATATAAGAAAGTCTATTTTCACAAAAAATCCACACTGGAGAAAATTTAAAAATTATATTTTCAAGAAACAAAATTTCTCTTCTCCACAAAGATGGTTCCACCTGCCTAAAACTCAAATAAGGTCTTTCTTATAGAAGGCCCAATTCAACAGAAAATTGGCAAAGAATATAGGTGTGCGTTTTTGGTGAAAATCGACTTTTTATTTTATTTAATCAAATTATCGCTACTTTGTTAATTTTGATCTCTTTACAAATTTTCCGACATATTTCAAGTCTCGCTCTTTGATTTTCAGAAATACTGGCTTCATCAATCGCTACAATTAGATTATGAGCTGAGGACAAGGAAACAAATATTATCAGTTCGTTTTTAAAGTTATATAAATTTATTTTTTCTAAGATTCTTGAAAAAAATTCAAAATTTTTTTTTAAGATTTCTGATGTTTCGAAAAACAATCTAGAAAATTTATAAAGAACATTTTTTTTATTTTACAGTATTTAAAAAACATTGGGATGTGTTCAAGTCAGTTTAAAATATATTTATTACTTTTATATCGGATTTTAGAAAAATTCACAAAATTTTTGCTAAATTTTTGGGAATCTTTCCAAATTTTAAAATATTTTTAATCACTTCAAAACCTCTTAAATTATTTAAAATCATTTAAACTGAATTAAATTTTTCCTAAAATTATGGAAAATCATTGCGAATTAAAAAAACTGCCTCAAATCTGCCACATTTTTTCGAGATTTTTAAAAATGCTTGGAAACTTTTTTAAATTTTCTTTGAAACTTAATTTTTCAAAACAAAAAAATATTTCAATTTTTGCAGGAATTTCAAGTAAATTCTTGTATTCTCTTGAAACCTATCAAACAATTTTTAATGTCTGAAATCTTTAAACATCTACATTGAAAAAAAATCTTTTTAATCTTCTCAAGTTCAAAATTATTTTTGAACCTTTTTGAATCTTCTAAATATTTCTTCAATTTACTCGAATTCTCGTCTTGATTGTTCAATTTTGACAAATTGAAACATTTTCCTTTAAAATCTTCTATACCCTTTCTTGAAATTTTAAGATATCATTTGAAATTTTTGGAAATCTTTTCTTATTTTCTCTTAAATCCTACAAAATTAAAAAAAAATGTCTCAAAACCTTCCACATTTATTTGTAACACATTTACAAGTCTGCAAAAGTTGAAACAATTCTTTTAATATAAAATCTATACCTCTTAAAATTTTTCCAGAAATCTTAAAAAAACTCATCTTTAATCTTTCAAGATTAATAAAAATGACTTCCTCTTTGAGGTAACTTTTCAACTAGAAAAGAAAAAGAAATCAAAAACAACTTTGCCAATGATTGGATGTGCTGTAGGGTGGTCCATTAATGCATTGGCATTTTTTTTAATTTTCATGCATATCGTCCGGAAATTTGTTCACGTCCACAAAAAATAAATGCAATTTTTTTATTATTGGAAAAAATGATATTTAGATTTTCGAGTGAAACTCAACACGTTTCTTCAGTTAACCATAGAATGAGAAATCATAACTTATTTTATAAGGTTTTATAGGGCCCCAGAAAAACCTATAAATCAAAAATTGGGGTTTGCGAGTTTTTGCACCAATTAGGAATTTTTACCGTTTCTTTAATACAAGTTGTTTATAATACTTGAAGTAGTACTTTCTGCTGATAATTACATGTTTATATAAATTGTTTAAACCGATTTATTTTTTAAAAAGAGAATTTAAATTCTGATTAATTGTTTGATGATATAAGCAACAAATCTATTTTTACCATTTTACCCAAAAATTTGATCAAAAAATGTTTCATTGTCAATGTGTTTTAACGTTGGGAAATATTTCCGTTCCTATTATTTTGCTGCCACAGATAATTGAGGCTCTGAATGAAAATTTTAATTTTTAAAACACACATCCATATTGTAAATTAAATGCCGCAACTTTTTATTTCAATAAAGAAAGTTGTAGCTTTTTTATATTTATAATTATTTACAAAAAACTCTTTTTTCCTCTGATTAAAAAATTTCACCTTTTTTCCTTCAACTAGCGATGAAATCGGAAATTTTAAACTGTTTTAAGTAAAATACAAAAGAAGTATGAATAGTCCTGTTCTGCGATCGATGACGTTAACAAAACTTGAACATTTTTATTTTAAAAAAAAGTTGTTCATTTTTTACCGAGGCATTGCATAATTCATGCACAAACAATTTCGATCGTTTCGGGCGATGAGCGAATTTTGCGCAATTGAAAAATGTCAGCGAGAAAGTTGTTCAGAAAGAATAAAAAAGTTTTCTGGAAATTTTTACCTAAATTTAAATAGTTTTTACAAAACTGTTGATGATGATAATTTTCCGACGCAATAAATTTTCTCCCGTGTAGGCTAAAGCCCGCCAATAAGATGTTACTACAGCTTTAGGTGGAATTTTGTCGACTAGGATGATCAGATAAAAATTTTTTTATCTAAAATACGAAAAACCAGGTTACATGTAGTGGGTAATGATATTTTAGAATCAACCGTGTTCAATTTTTGATAGAATTATAATAAGATCATAAATGAAATAAGCGTAATGTGGAACTTCGTCCCAGAAGTCGGCCAGATACAGATCAAATTTATTTGAAATACGAAAACTCAGGACTCATTTTAAATTACATGGAATGGGTAGTAATAAGTTAAAATAAACAGTGACTACAGTTTGGTAGTATTATAATTAAATATAAGATAAAAATTTCGAAAGCCTAAGGCTCTGCACTCAGAAAAAAGTTTGTTTGATTCAAAGAAAAATTTGGTTGGATCAAACAAATAAATACATTGCTATATGGTCAATTAAATGTTTGGTTCATTTAAACAAATATTTTGGTTAATAAAGTTTGGTTGATCCAAACGAATATTCGAGTTAATCCAATCAAATATTTTGGTTGATCCAAACAAATATTTCGTTTGAATCAACAACCCTTGTATCAACAGTCGTATACAAAATGTATGGAAAGAGCCCTTCTTATTAATGAAAACTTTTGATAGGCATCACTTTGCAGCATCAGAAAACCGAATTTTCACCAAATCTGACAGTAGGACTTTTCCGATACATTAGTTTGGGGTTCTTTCATCAAATATAGATTTCTAGGTTAGGCTGCCTGCACCGGTGAACAAAACTGCGTTTTGCGAACTACAGTTATAATAACATTGAAAATGTACGGGATCTCGTTACAGATGCTAGTTTTTCGAATAAATTTGACACTCTTGAGTGTCCCGGTGTTCATAGATCTCATTTTTTTCCATAAATTGATGGCCCGACAAGAAGCACGATCTTTTTGCCACTTTTCGCCGCGCAATCTGGCCACCAGCGTTTGCTAATGTAACCTGCTTCGGCATGTTTAGTGTAGTTAACGGGAGTATTTGGTTGAATCAACCAAATTCTCTCTTTACATGAAACAAAGCATTTTGTAATAAATGGTGAATAAACTAACCATGCTCAAATAAGTAATGGCTTTGAATTGACCAAATGAATTCTTTGTGCTTTCTAAATACAACCAAAGGCTTCTTTGAGCTGACCAAATTTTTTAGTTTCAACAACAAAATTAGTTTAAACAAACTTAATTTTTTGAATCAAGCCAATCTTTTCTCTGAGTGTGGGTCAACAACAGTGGGCCAGGGACGAAAAAAAGTTGGTCAATTGTCTAAATTTAACTGGATTTTCACCAAAATTGTTATTTAGGTATTATGCAGGTCACTGATAATGAATTTTATACAAAAAATTCAATATTCAAAATGGCAGATAAAAAATGTCAAAAAATTGGAAAATTAAAAAAAAAAATTTTAAAAGGGAAATTATGAATTTTAATCGGTGACTTAAGTGTAACATAAAAATGTAGAGCAACAATGAGAAAATTGTAATTTTTTCTGAGTTTTTAATTACTTTAAAAAGTTTGTAACACTTTCCGTGAAATGTTGTAAAAGTAAGAATTTAGAAAAAACAATATAAAATAACCTAAAGAATTTTTATAGAATCTACAAGGTTTCAATTTTTATAAATTGGGTTTTCTACAGGTCGAAATTTGAAAGAATAGCATCTGTTTTTTACCTTCATTTACGAATGTCAAATATTTATTTATTTAAAGAATGATTGTATGATAAGACATTGCCTCATACGACGAATCTCATATTTTTCTCTTCGCCGAAATTTCCATTCTGCGGGTAAGCATTTTTATGATTACTCAGACATTACGTAATAATTACTCGTGTCCTTAGCTCAAATTTAAAGAGTATAATGAGCTCTTCATTATTTTAAAATTAAATAAATAAATAAAATAAATGATGAAAAACCAAGAACAGTGATTTTATTCGTAAGAATTGATAAATACAATGATAATTGTTAATACACGTAGTCAAATAGCAATATTTTTAGTTATAATATTATTTTAGAAATAAAAAAGAAGTGACTGCAGTATTATCATTGTTGTGGCTTAGTTTTTCTTCGTAAATAATTGTTAATTTGACATAAATTAACGGCGAAATCAGATAGTTGAACATTTAAAAGAAAAATTAACTTTTGACCAAATAGTTCAATTTTTAACAAAGAAAAAGAAATTTTCTACTAGGAATTTTAAAGACGAAAATATGATTTTTTAGACAAAGTTAATTTTCTAGCTAATAATTAAGTTCTTGTTACAATAGTTTAATTTAAAAAAAGCAAATTTTTAACCAAAAATACGAATTTTTAATTAATAAAGTTAAGTTTTAACGAAATAGTTTAAATTTGTACCAAAATGTGTAATTTTCAAGTGAAAAAGTAGAATTTTTTTCAAAACAGTTTAAATTTTAACCTGAAAATGTGAATTTTTAACTATAATGAAGAATGTTCAAACAAAACACAATGTATTTTTTTAAAGTATTTGAACTTTAAACCAAGTAGTTGATTTTTCTAATAAAAAGGACATAATCTATTGCAAAATAGTGAAATTCTTAATAAAAAATAATTTATATTTTACCAATTAGTAGCATTTTTAAAGAAGAAGGATCAATTTTCAACCAAGAAGATTAATTTTATATTAAATAAGACGAATTTTCAACAAAAAAGACTAAAATTTGGCCCAAACTAGTTTGATCTTTAAGGCGGATAGACGAATTTCTCAGAAGACAAAATTATCAACAAAAAAGTTCATTTTTACCCAAAAGAGATGACTTTTCTATAATAAAAAGTTGATATTTCTACCAAAGAACCAATTTTAAACTAGTTTCATCCAACGAAAAAAATAACGAATTTTCAAGAAACTAGTTGAATATCTAACTCAACAGATTAACGAATTGAATTTTCAAAGAAAAAAAAACTTCCTTTACTCCAAACTGGAATCGTAAAATTTTTAGTTTAAAAAATTAATTATCAACACTAAATAGTTAATTTGGCAATATATTTATAAAAGATAATTTTTCAACCGAAACTGAATGAATCAAATTTTCAGAAAAAAATTTGCAACTTGATTTTCTAAAAGAACAAACTTTGTACAAACATGCTAAATTTACAACAACAAAAATTCTTCCAAGAGGATTAATGTTTCACCGAGCAATGAGAATTTTCAACAAATTACATTAAGGTTAAACCAAGTAATTCATTTTTCCATTAAAAACGACTAATTAGCTGCCAAACAATTGAGTTTTGAATATTTAAACAAAAAAGGCTAGTTTTAACCATATTGTTTTATTTTGACGCCAAAAAGTGGAATTTTCTACAAGACAGTTCAATTTTCAACACAAAAACATGAATTTTTTAAATAAAAGGAAGAATCTGTGAACAAAAATCAAAATTTAATTGCTTTTCTTCTTTTTTCCTCTTTGTTATTTAATTTTATTTATAGAATATAGACATTTAAAATAACTGCACTATTTTAAATCCTTGAAATTTAAAAACGTACAATTATGTACACATTGCGCAAATATTTAATATAAATTATTTTTACTTAGAATGCTTCTAATTGTAAATTGATTGTTGCTAAGTGTTTAATGTTTAAATAAATGTTTAAACTCCATTAAACTCAGAGTCACTTTAGTTAGAATTTAACTCAATTTCAGTTTTGAATAACATAGAAAGGAAATGAACAGATATTCATTTTTATTAAATAAATTTCAAGCTGAAGGAAGTGAAAGAACTGCAGGTTCTTCAATGTTGATATAATTTCATAATATTTTTTTCATACTTTCATTCACTCTCAATGATGATGAAACTTTTAACAAATGACGTCCATTAAATTAGTTAAATACAATAGCTATATTGAAAAGTTTGTGACTTATTTGAATCACTTTCAATCAAATCTCTTCAGATAGTGTTTTTCCCCATGAGAAATTTTCATCCCCATTGAATTCTGAGAAGATTAATCACAAGTTTGCAATCGCCAGCTTTTTCCCCTTGAGAGGCGTTAGTAATGCAAAGAGCAAAGATGACATGCTATCCTGGGCACTTAGCCGCTTTGTACGAGTCCACTTCGATCGTATTGATGCAGACGAGACGTTGCTTTGGCGCCGGCTATGTACATAACCACTATATAGCATACATATAATTTAATACCATCAACACACAATATAAATTTTTCCTATATAGGGTACGCCATCAATTTCGAATTAACTCCATCGTCAGATCGAATCTGAAAAAGTAGTTTTTCTTTGATTTTAGGAATCAAAATATTGTAACTGATGTAATTTCAAATAAAAAGAATCATAATTTTGTATGAAAAAAGTTACAATTCACAAGCAAAAAATTAATTTTAAACATGTTTTTTGCAATTTAATTTTTTATGGCAGTCGCTTCTTCCCAATTTTTGAAAAATGATTGAATTTAATTACATGACAGCTTATTTTCCGGGAAAATATTCTCTACAACTTTACTGCTTCTAATTTTGAAAGTAAATTTTTCTATGGCTAAGAAAGTTTTTTTTTTAACAAATAATTATATTTTGAGATTGTTTGGTTATTTTTTAAATTCGAAATAGTAGAATTGTAGACAATGTTTTCCCGGAAAAAGCCATCATTTATTAAAATGCAATATTTTTTTTTAAATTGGTAAGAAGCGAGGGTCAGAAAAAATTCAATTGCAAAAAAATGGTTAAAATTAATGTTTCTTTAAATTTTAATATTTTTAATAAAACTAATGTTTTTTGTTTGAAATGACATCAGTTATAATATTTTTATTTTTAAAAGCATAACAAAATTATTTTTTTAGAAATCTGAATCTTGGCACAACTACCTTAAATCGAATTACCACTGTTTTGTTAAAAATTCGTCTTTTTATGTTAAAAAATCAGCTCTTTTCGTAGAAAATATGTTTAGCATGTTAAACATTATGATAAAAATTATCAAATATTAACATGCTAACATTCATTTTTAAAATTATGTTTAACATTCATATTTTGTTGCTGATAAATATACTGAAATCTTTTTTGGATGAAAACTGTTTTTTTTTCTGAAAATTTGTCTTTTTTATTGAAAAGTTTTCTAGAAAATTTACTTCTTCTTTACAATTCCTAATTTTGTGTTGAAAAATCAATAGAAATCTTTTTCGACGACAATTCAACTCTTTCTTCAAAAATTTTCTTTTGGATTTAAAAATTGACCTTTTTTAGCAAAAATTACATCTTTTTTGGATAAAAATGCAAATACTTGATTGAAAACTCAACAATTTGGTCGAAAAGTCATATTTTTTGGATGAAAATTCTGCTGTTTTTTTGAAAATTGAGCAAGTTAGTAGAAA
>JAWWLR010000149.1:12025570-12036724 GCA_035041075.1 Acraspis erinacei | reverse complement strand
TCCTCCATGTTCTTAAATTCTCCTTCATCCTGTCTTTACTTTCCCTACATTCATCGTCCCACCAACCTCTCCTAAACCCCTTTTATTTTTCTCTCTGCCTCACCTCTTCCCTTACCTTAAAAATCACTCCTTTTAGTTTTTCTCGTAGCGCGTCGACTCCTTCCTCTTCCAAACCCCCTATATCCTCGTTTTCTATTTTTTCTAATAATTCTCTTAACTTTTCCTCTCCCCAAATGCCCATTTTCAATTTTCTTTCCCTCTTTCCTTCTCTCTTCCCCCTACCTCGCTTTGGGCCACCATATCTCATTGTCGCGATCACCGGAAAGTGTTCTGAGCCTATCACGTTGCACACTTCCATTCTAACCATCAGCCTCTTTATTCTTGCATCCGCCAGAATATAATCTATTACGGTGTCCCCTATACCCGCGTATGTATATTCCCCTTTTTCGTCTTCCCTTGTATTTCCATTACAAATGAACCATCCCGATCCTCCCAACAATTCCAGTAGCCTCCTACCCTCCCGATCCATTTTCTTCTGTTTCGAGTTTCTTATGAACATCTCCTTTTCTCTATCCCATACCTCTCCCCCTTGATCCCCGGTCTATGCATTCAGATCCCCTCCTATCAGGACCAGCCGCTCATCTTTTTTCTCTGTCCATTTCCTTATTGTTCTCCATCTTCCCTCTTCTCCTCTTCTTCTGTATACGCATAATACATCCACAATAACTCTTCCTAATTTTATTCTTCTAACCATTGTTCCATCCTTTTCTTCTATATACTATCCCTTTTGTTCCTCTAGAACCAGATCCTTTCTTATCCCTGATACCATGCCACCCATTCCTCTCCCTTTCACGTGCTCCGTTCTCGCTGCTTGCATCTTCCACTCATATGCTTTCGGTAATATTCTTTTCATGCCTTTCCACTCCTTTTCATCCACCCACGTCTCACTCATCATTATTACATCCCACTTCTGCAATTCTCCCCAAAATCCTTTGTCCTTGTTTTTTAAACCTGACACGTTCCAGAACGCTACTTTCACGTCGCTCTTTTTGACTTTATCTCCTTTCTTTCTTTCATTCAAGTCCTCTTGCCTTTTTAAAACCCCACAGTGACACTTTTATTCCCCTTTTCCTCCTCTTTGCCCCTTTCATTCACTACCTGTTTTCTACCCTTCCTCAGCTCTTCTACCTCATCGTCCTATATCCACATCTCTCCGTTTACTCATATCCTATCTCTGCCAATCCTTACCCTATTACCTTCACTCCTCTCAGTCCATGCCTTTCGCTCGATTAGCCACTTTTTTCTCCTCTCTCTCTTCTTCGATTCTTTTATTTCTTCCTTTCAGCAACTTCTTCTTCTCCATGACTTCATACTTATCCTTCTCACTTCTCAATCTCTTTCTCTCCCTTTTCACTGTCGACTTTCAAACCCTTCACAATGATATTCTTTTTCCTCTTCGCTCTCTCTTCCCCTTTCATTCTTCTTTCAACCTTAATCTGTCTCAAGCGCCACCTTTCATTCTGCTCACGCTTAACCATCTCACACTCTCTCACTTCTTCCAAGCTTCCTTTCTTTTTCACCTTATCCTCATTCCTTCACCGTACTCACTAAACTTTTCCAAAAAGAAGAATTCTTAAAGGAAAAGATTAATCTTCTACACAAAAAAACGAATTTTTAACAAAATTCAAGAATTCTCAATGAAAAAGTTGAATTTTCAACTAAAAAAGAAATGTTTAAATTTGAGAAATTTAATTAAGACCAAAATTAAATTTAAAATCGCTTTTTAACGTCCAACAATCAAGCGAAAAGAAAACGAATTTGGAACAAAATTTAAGAATTCTCAATCAAAAAGTTGAGTTTTCAACTAAAAAAGAACTTTTTTAAAAAATCCAAGAAAAAGTTGAATTTTTAATGAATAAAGATGAATTTTTAAACAAAATGATTAACTTACGACGAATAAAGAAGAATTTTTAACATAATTTAAGAATTCTCAAACAAAAAGTTGAATTTTCAATTAAAAAAGAACAATTTTTAAATCCAAAAATGTATTTACTACAAAAATTAAAGAAAGGAATTTTCAATCAAAATCAAGGATTCGTAAACAAAAAGTTGATTTTTATGAAAGAAAGAAGAATGAATTTTTTAATCTTTCAACATGTATTTTAACTTTGGAACCTAGTTCTTACATTTTGAACCAAAATGATGAGTTTTTAAACAAAGAGATTAATTTTATAGCTAAAGAAATAACGAATATTTTACCAAATTTAAGAATTTTCAACCAAAACGTTTCAGCCTCAACTAAAAAAGATGAATTTTCAAACAAAAAGTTCAATTTTTTTACTAAAAACATTCATTATCTAGAAAAGTACTGAAAACGTTACGAAATGTACTTTTAGAAAAAATTCTAAATTCTAAAAGGGTAATAATAACGTTTAACTTTGCTTTTATTGGAACCCCCTCCTCATTCCGTTATAAACCTTAGCTTTTGTGAAACACCCCCCTTCCACACTTAAAGTGTTAACGTATTTTATAGATCACCCCTAATTATCTGAAAGGCTTCAAGATTACTACAATTTTCTAAAAGGTAACTTGCTATTTTCTAAAAAGTCATTGGATGAAGAAAGAATTTGCAGGACGCATTTATTGATATTATTCGATATTACAGTTTATAAAGATTATTTTATTATCTCAGATCTTTGAAACAGAGAAAAAGTTTTTTTTAACAGAGTATTTTTCGCTTTTGCGTGCTTAATAATTTTGACTTGACATCCCTTCAGATGATGTACGTCCAAATAATAGATTAATGTTTTAGTGTAGAACATTTTTTTGTGTTAAAATTCGTCCCATTTTTATCTTGTACCTTGAGTCCCATCTTAAATTTCCAATAAATCCCCTAAAACACTGAAAGCCGAAAAGTTTGACCCAATTTTCCGATGTTCCCCCTTTTTACAAAGTTTCAATTCATTTTTTAGGAATCATAAACATAAATTCAATACATTAGAATACAGAAGTAAAAATATATCAAATAATGCTAAAATGGCAATACATAATTCTATATTTGTACCGCTGTACTATACGGTAGCGAGACATGGACCTATCAAGAAAAAGATAAGAGTAAAGTTAAGGCGTTTGACATGAGATTCCTGCGTATAATATGCGGGAAAACTGATGGACAAAGTAAGTAACGAGATAATTCTCAAAGAATGTCGTGCGGAAGAGACATTAATTGACACATGGGAAAGAAATCGGTTAAAATGGTTCGGGCATGTTGAGAGAATGAAAGATGAAACACTAACGAAACGAGTGGATGAAGGTAAAGTAAACGGCAGCGTGCCCAGAGGCAGACCGCGGAAAGAATGGTTGGAATGTGTACATGAGACGCTAGTTAGAAGAGAAATGAGAAGCCACAGAAACACGAGAGCTTGCATGAAAAATGCCTGGACGTGAAAGAAGATAGAGAAGTATGCCAGGACAGAAAAGTATGGCGGGAAATAGTTCATAAAAAGAGGGTCAGTAGTGTGAATGACGCATGAATCAAAAGACCTTGGATACTATTGGACCCAAGTGGGGAACCTCACAGATGAAATCGATTCTTATAATATTAAACTATTTTATACAATTTTGCGTGGAAATAATAGAAATGTATATAATTTTCTAAAATTACATAACTCTGACAGTGTTCGACTATCGCGTACTGTTCGAGCATTTGGTCCACTACCTTATGTCAGAATTGATTAGCTTGGTCCCTCGAAACACCTAGCTTTCTTGGGGGGTGGGCTTTAAAATGTACGGAAACACTATTTTCTTGAAGTTAGGGAGTTTTAAGCTCAGAACGAAAGTTAGAGCTAAGTTCGGAATTTCGACTTCAGATTCTGATTCCGCAACTAAAATACGTAAGAATTCATTAGTATTGTCCGTCGGAACTCCTTTTCTTGCGGGGCTGTGTAATTTCGATTTGAAAGCGGTGGAAATTAATATATATATATATATATTTATTTAATGATTTTGAAAATATAACTTTCCAAATCAATGTTAGATTAGGTATACTTTTGGAAAAGACCAATATCAATTACAGATAAGTTAATTTTTATATATTTTGATTTTAGACGACACAATTTTCAATCTTTGAATTTTAAATTGTTTAATTTTTAACACTTTCTTTAGAACTATTTATTATTCTTGAAATTTTCTAACAATATATTTTCAATTTGAAACCATTTATTACTCTAAATCTTCTAGAATAAATCCGGAAAAAATTTTTTTATATTTAATTGAAAATTAAATTTCAAACAAATAATATAAAATAAGGTATCTATTATATGATTCAAATTAGAAAGTTTCAAATTCCACAAATAAAAATTTGTCAATTTAAAAGATTAGAAATATATTATTAAAAAGTGTCAGATTATGTGATATCAAGTTATATTTAGATTTATTGGATCGACTTTTCAGGTTGTGGGATCTGAATCCGAATTCGGAATTCAAACAGTTATTTTTTCAATTCAGAGCGTCAAATTGAATGAAGAAGTTAGTTTTTTAGTGACAAAAAGACGAAAAATAATTTCATCTGTTAGAATAAAAAAATGTTTAACCCTTTGTTGCGCAATTTTTTCTGTTCAGTGAATTTACTTGAAAATTCCTACTCGGTTGTTTTTGGGGTCGCTGATTACGAATCTGCAGTCAGAATTTCAAAACTTTTAATTCAGGATGGCGAATTCAAGATGGCGATTTCAAAATTTTGAAAAAAGAGATATATGAGCTTAAAAATATCTACTGGGGGGTTTGTGGGGTCGCCGATTACGCATCTGAAGTCATAACTCCGAATATTTTCAAGAATGGTGTTATTCTACGCTGTAGAAGACGAATTATTATATAATTAATATTTAAATAATAGATGTGATGACAAAATAAGGGATAGGACAAAAAACATGCAATTAGAGACGTTATAAAGAATTCTTTTATTTAGCACATTAACATCTGACATTTAGATCTATTCAAACGTCGAATTCATTTTAATTTGTAGTTAATAGTCCAAAAATTATTCTACGGCGATTTAATTCGTTTAGGAGTATTACTACCAACCACTGGAATTTCCATTACGATGCGTTTGTTTATACTACTATGAGCCTTTTCCGCTCCGGTCATTGTTTTTGTCGTTCTGAGGTTTTTCAAAGGCAGTTTAACTCGTGGACCCCCTACGTTAGTATATATTCCAGAAAAGTAACCATTTATTTTTATTCGATCAATGGTGCCCGAGTTGACTCCCGTTCCTAAGATCGGGTCGAATTCTTTTATTCCTGGATTGTGACTGAATAGATGAATCCAGAGACCATTTACACCGTCCGTTGTAAGGAATGCATAATATAGACCATTAGGAAAGTCTATTTCCGGCATATCGGCATAATAGGCTGCATGAATTCCTATATCCTGATCGTGAGCATCTCTTCGAGGTGGAGTGGAACCACGTTTAGGAGAGGAACGAGGTTTAGGAGAGGAACGAGGTTTAGGAGGTACTTTAGGAGGTACACTAGGAGGTGGTCCAGTAGGCACTGTAGGAGGTGGTTCAGGAGGATGAGATTGGTCTCCGTTAGAAGAACTTGCTGCATATCCTGACTCTGTAAGCAAAAATTAAAATGGATGTAGTCCTTCATTACATTGTAAGGTAAACCGATCATTATTCGGACAACGTAAAAAGACGATTGGATGCAGAGCACTCAGATCCTGAACATTGCCCCCCTCCCCCCATCGACACACAGGATACTTAGGTCATTCAAAATACATTCATGGAAATATAAAAAAGCCCGAAAACATAAATAAATTTTAATCAATCAATATTATATATTTTAAGTCGTTCAGATACAATCAAGAATATTTCCCCTTCTAAAAATTCCTTAGTTGCTAGTAATTTAATCGTTAAAGTTAGAAGTATAATTAAATATTAAGGCACGCGAGCGATTCGCATGTTCCCGTCCCTGGATTTTTATAATGGAAAAGTTTCGAAGATTAAGAGTTCTACAAATTTTTGAAACGAAATCTTTTAACATTCTTTGTATTTAAAAAAATGATAATAATACAAAAGTCCTCCAATAATGTAAAAATATTTTATATTATTATTAAAATAGGAATGAAATACTAATTTAAGATGCATATGTTCAAAAACACCGCTTTTTTCGCGTAAAACATAATTTTTTATGATTTTCAAATATTAAATTAGAAACTAATCTTTCTACAAAACTTTAGTTTTTACGAACATGTTATAAATCTTGTAAAAATATTCGACGCAAATTTGAAATATATGGATTGAAATTGAAAATTTTAAATTGTACTTTTTTTAATTTCTAAGAACTAAAATGTTATTATATATAGTTTTAATTTATATTTAAAAAATCTAAAGAATTTTAAGAGATTTCGTTTAAAAACTTTTTAGAACTCTCCATATTCGAAACTTTTTTCATTAAGCATTTTCAAATAGTTTGTTTTTGACATTGTGAAGTAAATAGTTGCCTTTGAAATGGAAAAATTTATTTTGTACCAAAAAAATACGAATTTTCACATAATATAAAATTTTTTAACACAATATAAATTTTCTACCAAATGGTTGAATTTTAGAACTCAAAGTACGAATTTTTCACAAAACAGAATTTCCAACAAATCATTTGAATTTGTAACGAAATATTTACATTTTTAGGTAAAAAATTAATTTTTAATAAAAAAGGGAAACGAATTTTAAACTAAAATTATGCATCAACAAAAAAGCTGAGCTTTTAAAAGAGATAATTCAAATTTGAATTAAGGACCTTAATTTTCAAACTGAAAGGATGAATTTTCGGCAATAAATGTGATAGATGATATTTCAACCGACAAAAAATTGTAATTAGAAATTAAAAACAGCTGGATTTATCCAACCATTCCGAATTTTCAACAAAATAATTAAATTTTCTTTTAAATTGTTAAATTTTAGAACTACAAATATAAGCTTTCTAAAGAACAGTTAGATTTTCAACTAGAAAACTAATTTATTACCAAAAAGACTAGATTTGAACCAGAAAATTGCAAATTTTGCTAAAGAAGCTGCAATTACTACAGCGAGAGATGATATTTTAAACCAAAAAGATCCCTGCGTGATACTTTCTCCATTGGTCTTTACATGGAGAATGATACTTCGTTAGACCTCCTCCCCTGCCTAAACGTATCACGTATTTTGTGAATAACCGCAAAAATCGTTAGTCAAGAAAAATAAATTTCAATACATTTTTTGGATTTTCAAGCCAAAAAGACGAATTTAAAAGAAAGTTAAATTTTCAACCAAGAAGTGTGAATTTTTAACAAAATTGTGAAATTTTCAAGAAAATAATTTAATTTTAAACTAAAAAATAAAAGAGAATTGTAGATTAATTTATTTCTTTAAGTCATTTTTTTTAATTTTACAGGATTTAATAAAAGCGTTAGAAAAAATTAGAATAATTTGAGTAAATGCTTCGAATTTTAAAAGGAATTACACAAATAATTTGAAATTTAAGAATATTCAAAAAAATGTCAAACAAAATGTAGATTTTTTGACATTGGAAAATAAATTTTTTAATATGTTTAAGGTTTTGGAGAGGTTTCAAGATGATACAAATTTTTTCTTAAGGTTCATGGAAAAAATTTTAATGGCTTTTTATTTAAATAATAATTCTAAGAGAATAATAAAAATATGTTTCAAAATCATCTTTGGTGTATGAATAACATATTGAACAATTATTAATTGGCAAGGACCTAAAATTAAAATAATTTTACTTCTAATTTAAAAATTGTTCAGTTAAAAAATCTAATTTCTCAATTTGTAATGCCTCTTACTAAAAATTGCCGAAAAAGATATAATTTTTAAATCTATAAATCTATTGATTCCTTCTTCAATTTATATATAATTGAACAAAATAGAGTGGATTTGTATATTTTTTTAAATCTTTGAATTGTACAAGTGTTTCAATTTACAGTTCAGTTTTTAAAATTTCAAATGAAAAAAATGTTAGCTTCAAGAGTTCGAAACTTTTGTTCGAAAACCTGGAAAATGGGGAAATAATCGGAAATTTTTTCTTCAGTTAAAACGGCCACGCTGAATTCATACTAAAAAAACATTATATTATTAATTATATAACAATTCTATATAAATTATAACAATTATAAACCTTTAAATTTTAAATATTATTTAATAAAAACACAAAATAAATCATGATACAACATAAAATTTTAATTCTCAGAATGCTGATCCAAATTCATTATCGTTGATTATCTTTTATATTCCAACATAAATCATAAAAGTAAAAATTTTTCTAGTATTTTTGAAGTTCCTATCAATTTATTAACACTTTATTTTTCTTGTCGCCTAGACTCGCTACGCGCTCGGCTACAACTCGTACTGAAAACATGCACTCGTCAAAACAGTCCCTCTTCGCCCCCTAGGTGCATACTATTTTCTTCTAATTGATCAAATAATTTATGTGAGTAAGATAACTTTTAAAAAAATTATTCTATTAGATGTGCCTTTCGTAAACTATTTTGGATAAAAATACAAAAAATTAGAGCATTTAAAAAAATGTTAATACTATTTTTTCAAGAATTGAAAATTATATGTGCGGCTATTCAATCTATTCATATTAATCGAAAATTCGAGCAATTTATCCTTATAACATTTTTCAATAAAAAAACATTTCATTTCATTTCACTTATTGCATTTTCAAAATCCAAAAATAAACGAAAATTAACATTTTAACCCAAAAAACACATGACAGACAAAAAAGTCAAGAAAAGAAAAACATTGCTTTTCAAAAGCCTTAAAAGATTATCATAGAAAATTTTTGGTTTATTTTTTAAAAATCATGAATTCAAATTTTAATCGCATAAAAAATAATTAAAAATTCCTTCTTTCGGTTAATCTATACAGGAAAAAAAAATAAATACACAAAAATTGAGCACTTAAAACATACCTACAAATTTATCATAAGCTGCTTTCTAATGGAATATGTAGTTTTTGTTTTATTAATGAAAAATAAAATTAAAAATAAAGAAGTTACATTCTTGGAGGAAAAAAGGCACGAACACCAATTAATAGACATAGAATCTTCACCCAAAAAGGATGTTCAAATTGGTTATCAATCATTTTTAGATAGAACTCATGTCTATAAATTTGCTTTGAACCCCTTTATACTAGGATGCTTATTTTGGGTTTGAATCATAAAAAATAACATTGAAAGCAAACAAATTAATTTGATAAAAAACGACACAACTTGCAATAAAATGTTTTATAACAATTTTTTTTCATAAAAATTGTATGAAATGTTACATTTTTCGGGATGGCTGAGAATAAAAATTTCTGAAAAATAAGGATGAAATATTAACGTAATCTTTTAAAATAAAATTAGTACATTATTTTCTAATATCTCAATAAGCAGCCCCAGACTGTGATACAGAAATAAATATAATATCATTTTGATGTAATAGAGCTGAGCATAATGTAGAAAAGTTAACATTTTGGACAAAGTCGAGTGTGAAGCGGGAGATATGTGATGAGAATGTTTTAGTTAAATCCGAAGGAGCTTTAACGAAAGAGAATTCACAATCACCGAATTACAGTTTTTGATTCTTTGAACTTCAGTTTTAAATGCCTTTGCACAAATGTGGGAAAATACAAAGACCGAGCGCGTAGTGCGAGGTAAATGCATAATCGAGCGCGAAACGCGATATAAATATATTATTGAGTACGGGGTGCGAGAACCAACAGTCGTGCGCCCTGTCACAATATTGTAACACTTACCAAAATAATTTAGGGCAATAGTTAAAGTTAAGAACTGGGTCGGAGAGAACTTCATTTTCGCTAAGTATAGAGAAAACTGTTAAATTGAATTTTTTTTTAGCAACTGAGTACTCTGATGTTTCATTAAGTGTATTTATAATTTCAATTTTTCTATTCATACATCCGCTTTCACCTGTGTGTAGCTTCGTGATTGGTGAAATCTTTGCCCTCCCAGCTACCCCAAAAACCAACATGTAACCCTGACCTGGCTAGAGAGAGGAAAACGACTCAAAGGCCACATCCTCAAATGTCTCGAAAGAGTAAAGGCCAGTGGTAGTGGAAAAATCACACCTAGAAAATGAGCAATTTCGACGAAAATTCCCTTCTCTGGGCAAGCCGGATGTAACCGCTTTTCAACTCCACCAATAATTTTGCATGACGTGTACGGCTAGCCGTACGATTATCCCCATTCATATACTGTTTGCTATTCTACTTGTGCTTCTAAATTGTCACAAGGTTGTGACATGGAGTGCAGCGGTGAGAATCATTCTTCTGAGATATTTGTATTTCCTGAATGTTGGAAGGTCTTAACTTTAAAAAACGTGTCGTACTGAGCTTTGTTTGCCTTTAACAATCTTTAAATACATGTGATTTGGAAACTTTTCTTTTTTAATGAAATGTCGAAAACCCTGTTCGATCATGGTACTTCACATCCGGAAGCAGCATTTTAACCAATTGTAGTCGAATTGCTTCAAACGCTGCCTAGATTTAGTAATCTTATTTAGCTTTTAATGCTCTTTCAATTTTAAAAAAAGGGGCGAATATTTTATAAATGCGAAATTTCTATTTAGATGATTTTAGCAGTTTTCTAAACGGTAACATTTCTTCGAAATCAAACTGCATCATCGAAAACCACCTTGTATGAATTTTAAGAATTGTGAGCAGAAATTCGAGAAATTTGAAATCAGGTCGGCGTGAAAGAGACTTTTCATGATGATATTCATTTTTAACATTTCCTAAGCGTTTTATTTACCAATTTTTTAGGTTTGAAGGGCACTGACGACAGTAATGAAATCGCTAATGGTTAAGTTTTAAGTTTTTTAGTCGCTTGCTTCCTGATGGTCGAGAAAGTTTCTTACAATGCGACAGGTGTTTAATAAAACCTCCTTCTGAGCTGCTGGAAATACCCTACTGACTCCTAAATGTTCAAAATGTTCAGTGCACCTTGCGTGCATATTGCCTGTAGCCGAAATCACAATAGGGTGAATAGATGCATGATTCACATTGCTCCATATATTCTTTACTTCATGCCTTAACTCGCTATACTTGTGAATCTTGGTTGTATAGGTTGACTGTAAATTTCGGTCAAGTGGACAAGC
>JAWWLR010000149.1:11944378-11956472 GCA_035041075.1 Acraspis erinacei | reverse complement strand
TAGTAGGTAATTCTGTATGATTTTGTATATTTTTATATTTGTGTTGTTGTGCACCTTGTATAATGATTGTTATATTTTTGTACCATAGGATTCGTAAGATATTATTTCTTATTCTCAGATTACTGAAAATGTTATTTATAGGTTTGTAAAAATAAACTTCAAAATTCAGTCTTATTTTTTCTTTATTTTACATACCACATTTTATTTTATTATCCTTTATAATTTATCCTCATTTCTTAATGTTCTCACGCGTCATGCAAAGAAAACTGAATTTACGATGCGAAACTGTACGGAATAAAGAGTGAAAGAAATTATCATAAAAAAGGTAGCAGAAAATTATTTTGTCAGAGATAAAGTCCCAACCTCTCAAGATAAGATTATATTTCGAAGTACAAAATGGAATTAGGTACGTATAATCTGATATTCCTCGTCTTGGCTTTTTAAAGAAAAAATATATTTTCAGTGGTTCTGTATTAACTAAACTAATTCAACTAATTATAAATTAACTAAATTTTCTGGCGGAAAGATGAAACAATAATTATATTCTTACGTTATTGAATCGGATTTAGAGTACCACTCGTGATATTATTATTTTATCATTAAAATATTTTTAACATTACTAAAACTACTGACCAAATGTTTGATGATGCGAGGGTATTGAAAGACTAATTTAAAAAAATTTGTACTATAAAATTTGAAACTCTTCTAGATTGAAAATTTGGAAGACCTACTAAAAGAAAAGGACAACCAAGTTGACATGGCTCGAGCTCGCTTGACAGCAATGCAAGCGCATCATTGTAGCAGCGAAGGTGCTTTAAGTAGTCTCGAAGAAGCAATTGGTGACAAAGAAAAGCAAATGACACAGTTGAGAGAACAGAGAGATCGTGCAGAACAAGAAAAGCAAGAGGAAAGAGAACTTCATGAACGAGAAATTGCCGAGTATAAAATGAAAATCCACGCTCTAGAGTCCGAAGTGAGTAATAATTTCAAAGTAATTCAATTTATTCCGACCAGGATGCAACTTCAACTTTAAAGCTCGCAACATCGAAGAAAGTTAAGACACCATCTCTTTTCAAGTCAACAACATTTCATAAACTTCTACTACTGATTCCTCCATAACTTATTTCTGACTTCTGAAACATTTCGATCAAGTGGTATTTTTCAAATAAAGGAAAAATAGTTTCTGATTCACTTAACTCTTAGAAGATGCTGAAATAAAAAAGTGTGGGATTGGACTTTAGAGATTTGCAGGGAATTTTTTTTAAAAACTCATCACTACCTTTTGGAGCAAATCAATTATTTACTGAAATCCGATTGCACTGGGTCTGACTTTTCTATACGTGACCTTTCTTTTCTATAAATAACGTGCACCGATTCGTGGTAAGATATATTAATGAACACGATGCTTGAATGATACATCGCTGACCTATATTTTGACAAACCGATAATCTTGCAGCTTTACTTATGCTTCTAGATTTAGAAAATGCTGTATTTGTGAAAGAGAGAGGTTTTTGTCATTTTCAGTAAAAATAGTTACAATTTAGTTTAAAATTCATGGACATAAAGAAACAGAACAATATTTTTTCCTTTTATTTGAAAATAGCATTAACAAATATAAAATCAGGTCAATTTTCTCTAAAAACTTGAGCTGTTGGAACGTTAAAAGTTAAAGAGCCTAAGAGTCGTTTAGGCGAAAAAGTTCTCATTAATTTGTTTTTAATTCATCATACTTAAGTCAATTTTATTTTGGAACCAGGTAGAGAAACTGGGAGCACGATTGGAAANNNCGTTAGCAGAAAAGGATCGATTGGAAGCGAAATTAGAAAGTTCGCAGTCTGAACTCGGTAAGAGTAAAGCAGAGTTAGACAAAGCAGCATCTGAAGTTGGTCGCAGTGGGGCAGATTGGGAGGCTGCCAAACAGAAGTTGACGAGACTGGAGCTGGAAAACGAGAGGCTCAGGCATGACATTGAGAGGTCACAGACCACTTTTGGCAGAAACACAATGACTTCTTCTCAAGAAATGGACAGAGCTCAAGAGCGAGCTGAAAAAGCTTCCACCGAACTCAGAAGAGCTCATGCTGAACTCAGAGTCACTCAAGCTGACAGTGAGAGAGCGAGAGCTGAAGCTGCTGCTCTTCAAGAAAAGGTTTGTCCATCTTATAAGTATATCGGAAATTAAAAATGTTATCGAGCTAAAATGTGTATGAGTTTATATCAGACTTTGACGATGTTTAAATTTAAAAATACCAACTGTTTGATACACCTTTCAAGCATCATATTCAATTTTTTACGCTTTTTAATTTCGCTAAAAGATAATATTTGATTACTGGGAGGTGTGTTTTTAAAGGACGTGTATGGTGGGCATTCCTAAAGGATGTGGCTACAAATCATGATTATTGGGTGTATCTAGAGGGCCTGGACAGAGTTCAATGTTATCAAAGACTGTTCCTCACTTTGGTAACTAAAATATATCATTAGTGAATTGTCACAAGACATTCATCAGAGGCGTTCCAAATTGGATAGTGCAATAAAGTTAATCTTTGTAATGGGCGTGGTTACTAGGCTTGTATAAGGGGCCTGATTTTTTGTTTTCTTTAAGAATATTTCGTTAAAATAATTTCTGAAAAAATAAATAATACGGATGGTTAATGCACACATGTTTCTGAGGTGCATCGTCTATAGGTGTTCTTAATGGGTTCAATTTTTGTAATCTTGCTTAAAGATATCGTTAGTGGGTGTGTCTAAAATGTGTATCCAAAAATTTTTCTGATAGGCGTATGGAATAAAAGTTGGCCTACTGGACGTGGTCTTAAGGTCTTTCTGGGCGGCGTAAGAAGTGGGTGTATCTAATTAGAACGACCAATGTATGTGTCAATGGAGCATTGTTGGTAATTTTATAAAGCCTTCGTGACGTCTGTTGGTGTGTCCAATAAGTTCGGTTATTTGGTCTTCCTTGGGGGAATTTCCAATGAGTGTATCTAATAGGTGTGTCTAGAGGGAATATCTAATGGGATCGACTAATTGGTATTCCTAAAAGGCGTGGTTAGAATCATATAAAACTCACATGAGTTATCCACTAAAATGATGTAAATTTACCAATATTTAATTTTCAAAACAGGTCGAAAAGAGTCAAGGCGAAGTCTACCGACTCAAGGCCAGACTGGAGAACGCGCAGACTGAACAAGAGAGCCTACGTGATGAGTACGATCGTGCACAGACAACTGTAGCGCGGTTGCACTCAGAGAGGGACAAGGCTGTGGCTGAACTTGAAAAAGCTCAGGAAGAGCTTGAGCGGACTCAAGCCACCTTGGGGAAAGCTCAACTCCAGCAAGACAAAGTACAAAACATCCTAGATAAGACTCAGAGCGAGGTAGACAAGCTACAAGAAAAGTGGGAGAAGGCTCAAACCGAAATTCGTAGAGTGAGTTTATACCTTCTAAAATGTAGCCTCTCAATGCGTATTTAGTTTTTTAATCAGAAAGAGATAAACTATGATTTTATTTTATATGATTATTTTTACTTCTTTGGCATAGATGCAAATGGAGAGAGAGAAACAGAGCTATGATTTCGAAAACCTACAGAGTCAATTGGATAAAGCTCTTGGTCAGTCTACAAGAATGCAAAAGGAGCGAGAAACAATTCAATTGGATGTTGATCGCCTTCAGGACAAATACGAAAAAGCTCAGGTAAAATCATTTCGAAAGGATAACAAAGGATTGCAAGGTTCTTAATTTGAATAATAATTATTATACAAACAGAGATCCATTCATGAAATATTTTCCACGTCAGATTATTATGCAAAGACTACAAAAGGAGCGCGACAACTTCCAAGAGGAAATGGAAAAACTGCATGAGAGGCTGGAATTCCAACAAAGCCAGACTGCGAAGCTGCAGCGTGATAAGGAAAATGCTTTGTCCGAACTCGACTTAGTGAAGGATAGATGGGAGAAGGCTCATACATCCCAACAAAAATTATGCGTATGTAGTATGGAGACTTAGAGACCAACATTCTGAAATATCAATAATGTTTTAAATGAGATTTAGTAGAAATATTTTAGGTTTCGGAAAATTAAATTGATTTAATAATACTTTTTAGGACTATTTTAGAAATAAGCAAGTTTCTAAATGTAATTTATTTCTTTGGTAGCTTGAGAGAGACGACGCCTTAACAGAAATTGAAATTCTAAAGGAGAAGATGGAAAAAGCTCAGTACACTCTAAACAAGGCACACGAGGAACGAGAAAGTAGCAATAAAGAGTGTGAGAAGCTATTGGAGAAGTATGACAGGTAGATACTTCAAACTTTAAAAAATTTGATCTATAAACGCATTCTTTAAGATCAAAAAGTTTTAAACTAGCTTAAAGTTTGATAGGAGTTGAGAAAGTTTTACTTCAAAAAGGAGCGTTATTCATAATAATAATGGTTTAAAGTTTCTTCTGACTAGAGTAAGAGGCATGTAAAAAAGTTTTGAAATAAAATTCGTAGATGCTGGTATAAAGAACCGTAAAAAAATTTAAAATCAATTCAACTATTAGTTAAAAAATGCATACTAACGTCTTTTTATTCACAGAGCCCAAAGTGAAGTCTACCGGCTGCAAAACCGAATCGAAGTTCTGGAATCAGACAAGGATCGTCTGGAGCTAGAAGCAGAGAAACAGCAAATGCTCGGTTTGAAGAGCCGAGAAGAAGCCCGAAAAGCCCAAGAAGAATTAGTTCGAGTGCAGGAAATGTACGACAGGGCTGCTCTACAACTTGGTCGTACGAAAGAACACGAAGAGAAATCCAAAGAAGACCTTGATCGGTTAAACGTTGATCTCGAAATGGTTCGAGAGAGGTATGAGAAGACTCAAATTGAGATGCGTCGTCTACAGAATGAGCGAGAAAAACTGGTAGCTGATAATGAGAGGATAAGCTTCGAGCTCGAGAGGGCTCAGTCACAGTTAAGCAAGGCACAAGCCGCTACTGAAAAGACGCAAGAGGAACTTGCTAGAATGCAACTCGAGCTGGAGAAAATGTACGAGAAACACGATCGCCAGCAGGCTGAGGTCCGGAAGGCTCAGGCTGAGGCAGAAAGACTGCGAGCGGAAGCTGAAAGTTCGAGAGATGAGAGCGAGAGGTATGCGGCACGTTTCGGAAAGTATCAAGAGAGCACGGAACGCCAGAAGGATGAGTACGAGAGAGCGAAGCTGGAGAACGAGAGGCTCCGAGATCGGCTAGAGAAGACCCTGGCAGAACTCGATCGAGCAAGGAAGGCTGAGCAGGAAGCCTCAAGGTTGCGGGCCGACTTGGAAAGGGAGCAGGGCGTTCGAGGTAAATACCAGTATGAGCATGAGAAGTGGCAAAGCGAGGGTAGTAAACTCCAGCAGGATCTGGAGAGAACGAGAGAGCGCCTAGAAGTGCGAGAGAATGAGCTCAAGAGGTCCCAGTCGATGATCGCTGACCTAGAAGCAAAGCTCCACGAGTCACAGCTGCAGCTTGAAAGAGCACGAGATGAAGCCTTGAAGGCTAAGGGTTCAGAAGAAAAGAACAGAGGGGAAATTGAACGGGCTCGTATTGAAGCTGAGAAGATCAAAGACCGGTTTGACAAGATGAAGGTACGAGCAGACGCCTTGGAGGCGGATAATGAGAAGTTGAGGGTCGAGATAGTTCGCCTGGAGAGGCTTATGCAGACTGAAGGTAAGACGAGATCAGAGAGTGCCAGCATTGAAGTGGAGAGGCTGCGGTCAAGTCTCGATAAAGCGATCACAGCAAGAGACCAGGTTGAGTTGGAAGCTGGTCGACTTGCAAAGGAGCTCGAGAAGTCTCAAATGCATATTACCAAGTTCCAGGAAGCTGCCGAGGTAGCGAAGAAAGAGCTAGAGAGACTAACGAGCGAAATGACGCTTTTGAGGGACGAGAGGGACGCGCTGAGGTTGGAACTCAGGCGAGCTCAGCAGCATCATCAGATTGCTGGAAGCGAGGAGATCAATCGCCTCCAACACGAGCTTCAGCTGGCACAGAGAGATCGAGATAAAATGGCTGCGATTCACGAGAATAGGGAGAAACACGCCGATAAAGTTGAAAAAGCGAAAGAGAAGTTGGAAGCTGAAGCGAAGCAGCTGCAAGTCGAGAGAGATCAGCTGGTTATCCAGCTAGAGAAGTCTCAGGATATGCTTATGAATTTCCAACAGGAATTAAATACGAGCGAGGCAGAGGGGGAGAAGCAGAGAGAGGAGGTACGCAGATTGCAACAGCAGGTCCATCAGCTTCAGCAGTTGCAGCAGAGGGCGCAGTCGCAGGCTCCGGACAGGTCTGCACAGGAAGCAATGGATGCTCAACTTCGGGAGGTTCATCGTCTCACTCAGCAGGTTCAAACTCTGACGCAGAATCAAAACAAGGAGAGACAACGTGCAGAACAAGCGGAGAAGAATATTCAAGAGTTGCAGAAGCAGCTTGCTGCCGCAGCTTCGGGCGCTCCTGCGTCTAAGGAGCAGATCGAACAATGGAGAAAGATGTGTGAAACTGAGAAGCAGAGGGCTGATAATGCTGAGAAACGGGTGCAGACTATGGAACGTCAGCTGCACGCTCATCAACAGCAGATTCAGCAAATGCAGGCTAATCTTCAGCAGCAGAATCAGCAAAGTCAACAGAGTGGACCAGAAGCTGCAAGGCTGCGAAAGGAGCTTGACCGAGCGAAAGAAGAAGTTCAGCAGGCGACAGTTGAACGAGAACGGTTCCAGGCGCAAATCGAGATGCTGTGTCAGGAGCTGCAGAAAAATCAGGTTAGGAGATCGCTCGTTGATGAATTCCTGCGAAAAAATAAAAAACATTTGACGAATCAAGGCTCGAGAATCTCAGCACGCTCACTGTGATGCACAATTTTTTACGCACCTCTCACCTCGCCACTTTAGTACTTTCGTCGCCCTGTTATCATCTGCAACAAGAAAAATCAGTTGCAACTCATATTTCTTTTCTGCATCATCGTCGTTTTGTTGTTTATTATTTTAGGCACTTTTATTATCGTATGTGATGATTGTCGTCGAATCGTGTTTTTGCCTCGTAGTAATGGTTTCATTGAAGAATTACAATGAAAAAGAATTCAAGAGACGAGAAAAAGAATCAGGGGTATTGGTTATTATAAGATTCAGAATCCTTCTTTTCATAATTAATTATTTTATATATAGTTTTGTTGAAGTTCCGGAATGATTAATAGAACAAACAGTATTTTTTCTTAAATTTTCGTATCCTTAACTTTGGATAATTTTATATTTTGGCTAAATAATTAATGAGTGGTAATTAAAATTTGTTGAGAAATAAGTCATTTGAATTTCTTTTCCTTGTAAGCTTTGATTTCGCACTGTCAGAATATCACGCGTGAATCATTATTTCTATTATCGATTTACTGCATTAAGACCCCCACGAGAGCATGCACTGCTTCAGTGCACCTGCGTCGTGCCTAAGATTCTATTGTACACATAATGTATGGTTTCAACGCTTATGATTTATTTTGTATTTCACAATACATCACAAAAATAGGCATTTATGATCATTAAACATTACAATATCAAGTGCAATATTGATATTTTTACCATTTCTTTTTATTTATCACTGTTCTTTATATTGCATGGATTTTACTAACGCCTGTTAAAGAGTGTCATTTTCACTTTAAGTCGTTATTGAGACTAAAGTTTCCGATTTGAAAGTGAAAATGGATCATTTCCGTTATTTGAATAAATTATCAAATTTAACTAATGTATTGGATTTGGAAATAGGTCGATCTTCACGAAGCGAACAAGAAACTTCAAGCTTCACCCGCGAAAGCTGGCGGCGATACTAGTCAAGAGAGGAAACAATTGGAAGATCAAAGAAGACAAGTGGAAGAACAAAGGAGGCAGGGAGAGGAAAAAGCCAGGACAGTCGATCAAAAAGCAAGGATGGTAGAAGAAAAGGAGAGGGCTCTCCAAAATCTCGACCAGGAGTTGAAGAAAAGGAAAGCCAAAATGGACCAGCTCGAACAACAGTTGCAAAGAGTATGATTAAAGACTTTATTTTATTTTATTATAAAACAATACTTACATTTCTAATTCGGAAAATATTAAATCAGCAATTTTTTAAACTTTATAGAGTGGTGGATCGCCAGACAAAAGATTGGCAGAATTGCAAAAGACATTGGAGATTGCAGAAAAGGAACTGGAAAAGGCAAAAGAAGAATCAGGAAGAAGTGCTCAGGAAACAGAGAGATTATTGCACCTGGTGCAAATGTCTCAAGAGGAGCAAAACACAAAGGAAAAACAGATCAGGGATCTGCAAGAGTAAGATAAAATATCATCAAAATAATTAATCAATTAAGATTCATCAAATCCAAACAATCACAATTCGTATTTATTTCAGAGCACTGAAAGCCGCACAAGCAAAGTTAAAACAAGCCGCAGCTGCACATCAACAGGAGGTCAGTATTCTATTTATCTTATTTACGAAATCAACATTCTATTATAACAGATTCAAAAGTTGGTGGGAATGAAGACCCAAGTTTTAAATCAAGATCTAACTTTTCAATCTGTATAATATATTCATGAAAAACTAATCAAAACTAACTCTTATCTTCTTCAATTTTCACGCTTTCCTGGATTTCCTATAATAAAAATTTCCCGAAACTTGTTGCTATAAACGTAACCGCACGCATAATTTGTTTTCGTTGATTTCTCCTGGACGCTTTTACTTACCTTCCGTAAATACAAATCTCCGTCGATGAATGGAAAAACGTAACAGGCTGGACCCGCCGGTTTCTTGAAAAGCTTCTTCTAAGGTCGATTTCTGTTGGAGACACCTTCTCCTTTAATTTCAGTACAATTTGCGTATTAAGCGAGATTTAAGTATAACCTAACGAACAACCGATTGACACAATAATTATTTTACGTAACGCTACATGACCATTGTTAACTTAACCATAGAATTAACAAAAACGAAGCTAAAAATAATGGGGAGGATAATGATAACAATAATATTAATTATTACCGGATCAGTAATACACATATACATATGTATATAGGTGTGTAGATAAATATAGAGAAAGAATGCAGTTAGCTGAAGGAAGTAAACAAAATTCAAATGGGCCAAAGAGGCCCCGCGGCCACGTGTACGTTTGCATCCATTCAGAGACACACTTGTGAAATGTTTACCTTGTCAAATTCTTCTCTTTACGCTTCTTTTCGTTTTCAATGTTGCTTCTGTGTTTCGTGCAAAACTTCCGACATAGAACCGAAACACCAAGTCTACTGAAGCTCAAGGCAGAGAAACCTGGAAGCGTGAAATTGAGAGTAAAAATCGAAAGATACTGCAACTTGAGCGAGACATGACGCTGATGAAGAAACTTCTCAAGAGGCATTCCAACCCAGATGGGATACAAGAACTTGCAGTCGAGCTTGAAAAAAGAAAGAAGAGGATCGAGGAACTTGAAGATACAGTTACTGAGTTTCAGGATTTTCTCAAACACAACCCTGATGTGAAGGAACTTCATGATCTTAGGTGTGAGTTAGCTGATAGAAGCCGGAGGATTCAGGAACTCGAAGAGTGGATACGAATGAATGGAGGAAGGGACACCAAGATTGAGAAAGAGAGGATTATGGAACTTGAGGAAATGGTGACTCATTTGGAAGACTATGTTAAAGAACACAATGTAGATGTCCTGAAGCAGAAGCTCAAAGATCGAGAAGATAGGACAGATCAGTTGAAGAAGCGAGTTAATACCCTGGAGAAGGAATCTATGCGAAATCAAGGGATGGTAAAAAATAGAAGAGAAAGTAAAATAGATCATCGAGATTGTGGAACAATGGTTGAAGGTGATTTAGAGGAAGATGAAAAGGCTTTTATTAAAAGAGATCTAATGGAAAAGGAGCAGAAGATGAAGGAGATGGAGCATGCTCTATCAGAGAAGGACAACAGGATCCAGGAATATGAACAGCAAGTCGTTGAGTGGCAAGATAAGCTGAATAAATTAAAAAGGGAGATGGACACACTGGAGAAAGAGTTAGGAGAGTACGAAGCTGAGGATATTGGAGTCTTGAAGGAAGAAATCAGAGTCAGGGATGAGAAGGTAATACAACTCGAGGAAGAAATTGATTCTCTGGAGAGAGCTTTTAATGAAAGGATTGATCTGGAGCAGATTGAGGAATTGGTAAGTCTTCTTAAAGAGAAAGAGGATAAAGAAAAGGAAATGGAAATAGATCTTAGGGAGAAGAGAAGCAGGATTGAAGAACTCAGTGAAGCTTTGAAAGAGAGCGTAATCATCACTGCAGATGGGGAGCAGAAGTTGAAGATTGAGATGGATTCAAGAAAAAGTGCACTGGAGAGGGTAGGTTCATTTACTAACTTTTGTTAATAAACTTAAGATCTGTCGATTCTAAATATGTTTTTTTAGATAGGGAAATTGGAACAGAGAATAGCTTCTATGCAAACAGTCTCTGCGCTGAAATGTCCTACTTGTAGACCATTGTTGACCAAACTTCAAAAGTCGGAAAAAAGACTTGAGCGTCTTGCTGAGGAAAGAACACAACAATTTGAAGATCTGCATCAGATGAAGTATGTAAATGTTAATTTGGCTAAGTAAAAATTGTTAGAAAATGTTTCATCCCCAACTTATGTTACAGACGCGAAGCTCTGAAAGCAGCTCTTTCAGAGAAGGATGCTCATCTTGCCCTGCTAGAACTTTCGGGTCTCAAAACTGCGGCTGAGATCGATCAGGCCGAGAAGCTAAAAGCTGAGAAGAAGATGCTGCTTGAGAAACTAAAAGAAGAAGTAAACTCCTTTTAAGTATTAATAATAGTAGTTCTCGAATTCATTCACTTGCTTTGTCCACAATCTAACTTTTTCTTTACTGTCAATTTGACAATTTACTAGAGCATATATTATGACATCATCTTTGACTTGAATTTTATCAATTACCTTCAAAGCTGTTTAAATCCTTTGCAATATCTGAGAATCTTTTAAATATGTGGAATTTCTTTAACTCTTGAAAATATTGGGCGCGACGGCTGTCAAGGCCGGTGTGCCAGCTCATTTTTTAATAGGGACGATATCTAAGGGAACAGACCTAAGCTTTTCTGACATCAGAAAAAAAGAGTTCTACGTTTTAAAAAGTGAGATAAAATTGTTTGGTGAATTGATCAATTAAAAATCATTTGATTCTAATCTTAAATTATTTAAATTTAGAAGAGTTACAAGGTTTAAATTTTGCAAAAGTTTGGCAACCGGGAAATGACCAGGAACCTTCTTTTATTTTCAGAGGCCCTCTGATATATATATATATATATATATATGGATATAGGGTGTCCAAAAAGTCTGGATTGATAAAATATTATTTAAATAGGTCAAGGTTATTCTTGGGGCAACTTTCAACGAGAAATCGAATGGTGACCTTCGATTTGACCTTGAACTTGACTTTCAAAGTCATGTGAAGGTTCAACGATAAATTCCACGATGACCTTCAATTTGACCTTAGACTTAATCTTCAAGGTCATTTCAAGGTCAACTTTGTGTTTTTAAATAAGAACCCCTATTTTTGACATCGGCAATCAAAAGAGCGGGAAATTTTACGTTTAAATACTTACTCAGGGCATAGGTCATGTGTGACTTTGTAGATCTGATGAAGGTCATTCATGTTTAAGCAAGGCCCGGATTGGATTAACGGGACGGCTCTGTATTTTTGTAGGTTAGCGTCATGCTTGGAGTAACTTTCAACGCGAAATCTAATTATGAACTTCAATTTGACCTTCAAATGACATTGAAGTTTACTCAAACTTAAGCAAGGCCGGGATTCGGTTAACGGGATGGCTCTGTATTTTCTCAGGTCAAGTTCATTCTTGGTCAAATTGCAAGTCACCATTAGATTTCATGACGATTAGATTAGATAATACTCCAAGAATTACATTGACCCAATTTGAATTATATTTTATCTGGTCAGTTATTTAGGTGTTTCCAAACTTTTTGGGCACTCTGTCTATTAAGAATATGACTGTTAATAAAAAATTTATAATAATAAAGAGTATTCTTTTAAAGTCCTGATAAAATGGTCGTACTTTTAGGATGAAAGAAGTATAGAATTGTCAGCAGAGTCAAG
>JAWWLR010000149.1:11864093-11875717 GCA_035041075.1 Acraspis erinacei | reverse complement strand
ATTTCCATAAAAACGTTTCTCTGCTCAGTTTCGATTACGCAAAGTTTTTAAAAATATTGACCTTTTTGAACTACTACAGTATTTCTAAAAATTGTACTTTTTTTCAAGCATATTTTCCTTTTCCTCTGAAGAGCAATGTCTGTCCACTTGGTCAGATTCTTGATTTAAACGAATTTCTGCTTTTTTTTCTTTGATTGATGAAAAATTGCGGGCAATATTTGGTACATCTTGATTTATCATTTTTGACACTGTTCTTGTATTGAATTCCTTATTGATATCAGCTGAATTTTTATCATTTTTGTTCTTACGTTCTAGATTTAAATTTGATTTTGATTCAAATTTTTTAAATTTGCATCCTTCGTTTATGAGGAATAAATTTTTATTCCAATTAAATTATTTCTGAAAGTAGGCGGTGAATATTTATTTGATGTAGGTGCTTCTTTAGTCGGAGGTGGCATTTCAAAAAGCCTGGCAATTTTAAATTTTGTGAAATTCATTCACTTCGGTAATTATTATTTTCCAATTGCAGAAGGAAAAATATTTCCTCTCAATCCACTTGTTTTTCTGGAACTTCATGGAAACTGGAACCTCTTCAGGTTTATGTTCCGCATTTGCTCATTAGACGACGTTTCAAAGTTTTAAAATGAAATTTTCTTTCTACTAAGACATCTTCCACTGACAAAAAGAGGAACTTATAACCTCAATTATAACCTCAATTTAATTAGAAAAATCATTTCAACTGAAATTATTTATAGAAATTAATTAAAAATAATGCATGTTTTTTACTACCTGATATACGATTGCCTAATAACTTATTTCCCTCGTTTCTTTGTATTCCAAATGTTCATTTTTACACTTTTATCTATCTATGCTTTTATTTAGTACACGTTTAACGTCATTTCTGCTTAACAGAAGTGAATTATAATTAACTTTTGTGTCATTTTAATATTTTTAATAATTTTTTATTAATAATAAACACAAATATTTCATATAAATTTACATTTCGACGAATTTAGGCGACAAATTTCAAATAATTGATTTGGCATGCGGTGTAATTTAAGGAAAAAACGAAAACAATAGACTCGAGTATATTTTTAGTTTAAATATTCAATTTATGAACTTTACATAACTTGAAAAAATATTTTTTAGAAATTTTATAATTCTAATCTTCTTATCAAATAAACATTTTAAATACCCCATATCCCTATTTATACAAAATTTTACTTAATCAATTAATTTGTATCGGTTAAATTTTAAAATCCATAAAATATTTCTTGCTTTAAATAATTTACAGAACTTTCAATTTTCATTTAAAGTTTATTAAATTAAAATTTTTTTTTCTAAAAAAAGATCTCCTTCGCTCCGCTGAGAATCGAACCACACAACTTCCGATTGCCGGTCCAATGCTTTTCGCTTAAGCTACCAACACCTGAAAAAATAATGCGCGTATTGCTGAAAATGATTCTTCTTTCGATCTCGCAACCAACCGGCAATCCGAAGTTCTGTGGTTCGATTCCTAGATGAGCGAAGGAGAAAATCATTTTTCAGAAGATCTGTATTATCATCAGAGAATAACAGAATTTCTTAACGTATTTACAGACGAATGGAGATGTGAATTAAAAAAATATTTTAATTAAACTTTGTCTGGAAAAATATTTTCTCCTTTTTAAATTCATTTTTAATTTATATCTCCATCTATTCGGAAAAGACGTTGCGAATTTATGTTAGTCTCTGATGATAATACAGATTTCTTGAAAATCTGAATACGTAACACCTGGTAAAATAATGTGTGTATTTCTGAAAAAGGATTCTTCTTTCGATCTCTCTAGTAGCTTAAGGGAAAACCAGCAGAGCGTAGGAGAAGATTTTCTTTCGGAAAAATTTTAATTTAAAAGAAATTTTAATTCATAGCTCCATCTAGTCTGAAAAGACGATAAGAATCCCTGATGATAATAAAGATTCCTTGAAAATTTAAAGTTTACGTTAGTAAAAAACATGGCCGGTAATTATGCTTTTGTTTGAAATTTATTTCAAAAGTTTCGAAATTGCATCAATGAGCAATATTTTCATTTTGATATAAGATAAACATTGATAACCTTTTTTTTAAATTTCGTAACCGACAAATTGAGGTCAATCATCAACATATTTTCTGTAAATTTGGAAGTTACATTCATACATCCAAAATAAAAAATATTTTATTCTTTCCGTAAACCATAAAAAGATATTTCTTTAATGTCTACATCACTGTAGAATAGAATGGTCCAACTTTTTTTCTCGCACTTTCATGCATATTGACCTTAAATTGGTTCGAATCCGCACACAAAATATATGCATTTTTTAAAATGATATTTAAATGTTCCACAGCCCCCATGCACTTTAATACGTATTTCCCATTAGAAAACATTTGTTTTTGTAAATTTTATTCAAAATCATAAAAATTTAATTAAAAACCAACAAATGTCTTCAAAATCAGCCATAAAATATACATTTATACACATAAGTGAAAAATTGGGTTGTATGAGTTTTTGTGTTTAAAAAAATATAGATTGTCTCTAGGACATAAATTATTATTTTTGATGGAAAATTAGATTATTGAATAAATTGTTTAAACAATTTATACTGCTGTTCATAGCAATTTTATCATGGAATAGATTTAGAAATTGGTATTGGTAACAACTATCTAATTATATATAAATGTTAGATAATTGCGATTTTTTCAGAAATTTTCCACTTTTTGTCAACTTTTCACTTAAATCGAGGTAAAAATTAATGCAATTTATGAAATTGTCCAATTTTTACTCAGTAAGATTAATGCAAGTTAAAGAGAAATTATTAAAAAATGTATTATTCTTTATAACTATCTTCTCTTAGAATAATGCTATAAAGTTTCGGGTACTTATGAAATTTTCAGTTTTTCTTTGACTTTTTAGTTAGGTAAAAATTATAAATATGAATATTAATATTGGTTTAAAAAAATGTCCTCTCAGTAAAAGCTTAAAAGAAAATTTACGTTGACTGTGATCCACACAGAAAATTTGAAAAATATTACGGAAAATAAACTAGCCCAAAAACTCGCAAAACCCAATTTTTCACTTATGAGTTTTTTAGGACCCTATAAAACAGGTTTATCTGGGTGGTTTTTAAAATCTAACAGCTTATTTGTGTTATATTGCTAATATTACGCTAATATTGACGATTATACATAAAAATTGAAATTTTTTAATGGAAAAAACGTTTTAAACTTCATAGGGCTTGTGAAACTTCTAGAAATAATGTCAAAAAATCTTATATATTATGTGTAGATTCAAACAAATTTAAGGACGAATTGCATGAAAATTCAAAAAGAAAAAAATTCCATTGCATTTTTGACCATCCTACTGGATAAGAGTCAATGAAATACTCAAAAGCATCGTTCATGAAATGAAAAAATAAAATTATTATATTTACATGAAAATTGGAGATACAAATAAACTCTTCAATGAAGATCGTATATAAATAAAAATCCAATTCTTAATTATATAGAAATATATCAAAGATGTAACATATTTCACAAAATAAGAAAATATAACTAATATGAGTTATATATATTGACTGAAAATTGCAATTTTTGCACGAACTACAATAATTATATTCGAGGGATTTTTTATTACAATTAATGTGTCGTCTCATTATTATCTGTTGTATCTTCTGACAAAGAAAGTATGGATTTGCCTTGATCCACATTTGAAGCTTCACCTCGATTTTCCATTGGCAAATTTGTTCCCCTGTTATCTTCATTCAGATTTGATTTATATGCCTAAAAAGATGTTTTTATTTCTTACTACAAACGTATTAACAATAAATTGGATATTTATTTTTGAAAGTCTGATTTTTAAACAATTTATTGGGTATTCATTCATGATGCCATCAAATTAATTTTCAATCAAAACAAATTTCCCAATTTTTTAATCATCTTGTGCACTTAAAGAATATGCAACCCTTTTTAGATTCAAAATTCATAATTTTACAACAATTTTTTACAATTGGTTTTACTCTTCATTTAATTTTTAACAATCCCCGAGGAACAAAGTTTATCATAAATTTTTGTTTAGTCAGAAATACATATAAGAACCAATTCTTAGAATTTAACATTTTTTTAAATTATTCGATTGACCTTTTAAAAATATTTTACCTGAAATGCATTTCCGATTTTCTTTCTTAATCTGGACATGACACTTCTCCACTCTGGACGACCTTCTAGTGGACGTAAATCTTCCGCTTCCTTATTTTCGCGCCTATATGGTAACATTGAAGGTTTTTCTCCTAAAACAATTTTATCTTTTGGAAAAGTCTTTTGTCGATATTCCTTTACTAACTCTCTAAACACTTCTGTTTCTTGATATGGAAAAGTGCTGACTCGTCTCTGTTAAACATTTTTTTACTATTGAATTTCATATAAATTATTTATATTTTTAATAAAAACGGGATAAGTATACTTATTATTATTAAAAATATCTTTAAAGATAAATTTTCTTACATAGATGTGGAATCTCTCAAAGATATAATATGTTTTTTAAGTGAAAATTAGACTACACGTATTTTCTGAGATGTGAAAAAAATCACAAAAAATTACGATTATTTGAATTTTCTCCTCGATTTAATAACATTCTTTCATTAAAATTCATTTTTTTTACCTAATTCAGATGTTTAAATTTTCTTTTAAGATTATAGTCCATTTTATCATCCCCTATCAAAACCCGACGACATTTTTTTAATGTTTAAGATTGACCAAGTGGCGAAGATTTAGTTGAAAATATATAGCAATTGGATTTATAGAGGCAAAACTATTTTGATGGCAAAGAGAATTGTTGTTATAAAATTTGGAATGTATAGTTTTTTGTCACTCTAAACTTAGATTATAAGATGGAATTTGTTAAGAAACTTTTTTATTCTATGTCTCATACCAATTTCTATCAAATTTAAATTTTTAAATTCCAGTCATTTTCCAGGGCAATTAAACAAAATTCTAGACTTCAGTAAAAAATGGAAGATTTATAGAAAGAAAAAATTTGAATAAGGAATATTTAGTAATAATAAATAAATAGCAAAATTAAATTCTGATTTTAGAGGATTTAAAAAAATAAAGAAATATTTTCTGAAACTTTAGGATATTCAGATTCAGATCGAATTTTTTTTCAATTTTTAAATCCAATTCAAGTTTCATTGAACAAAAAAATTAAAATCGACGGTGTATGAAATTTAATTCCATTTCAAAGATGAAAATTATAATTCTGAAATTAAATTCAAATTGCACTATAAAATTGACATTATTTACCATTTTTTAAAGTTATAAAAATATAAATTTTGAGTTGAGTTTTATAAAAATTATATAATACTCACAGTTTTTGTTGTTTTATGGAATTCGCAACTATCATAAATTTTCTGCTCTTCTTTTAGTGGTGTTCTTTCTTGTCGAATTGATCTTAAAATATCATAGCGCCTCTGCCTTTCATCCTCTCTTTCCCTGATTAATTTTATTCTATCATCTTCTTTCAGTTCTTTGATTAATTCTGGCGTTGTACTCAGAATTTTTTGTTCACGATGAATACACTTGCCAGTATTATTTGGCCTTTTTGCTGAATAGCTAAAACTGAAAAATAGGTTTAGGTAAATTAAATTTTTCCTCTTTTCTTTTGTAAACAGATAGAATTAATGTACAGAATTCCTGAAAATAAAATCAAGAATCCAAACACCAAATCTTGACACACGCCACAAAAATTTCTTATTGAAATTTCAAAAAAGATTAAGAAAATTTCCTAAAAAAGAAAAAAAAAGAAATTTCTTTTTTGGACAAAAATAAAAAAAGAGGAAAAAATAATGAGAAAGCAACCAACCAAATCTCCTTTCTTCTCTTTGATTATTTCTTTCGTCTTTTTTGTTTTTATTATTATCAAATAATAATAAAAAAAACATATGTAAAAGATAATCAGCAAAGTTTCAGCACTCATACATTACCCTTATCAAGGCAAAAAAGACAAATAAAAAAATAATTAAATAAATTTAAAAAAAATAAAAATATTCGACCGAAAATAATAAATAAAAAATAAAAAATAGAGGTAGGATAAAAAATTAGATTTTTAAGAAATTTATTGCGTTTCTTTTTAGGAAATTTTTTTTATACATTTTAAAATTTGAATAGGAACATTATATGGTTGTTCTCCAAATTTGCTCGTTGAATTCTCAGTTTTATTTTAAGCAATTCTGCAAATTAATTTGATTATTGGACGTTAAATAGGATTTTAAATTTGATTTTAATCTCATTGAAATTTTTTAATTTTAAGATAGAATCAATTATATTGGACATATTAGGATAATTATGAAAAACATAATTAATAAGATTCATAACAAATTTTGAAGTGATTGAAAAGTGAAGATAAGGGTTTTTATTTCATGCATAAAGCAGTTTTTTCACTTTTTTAAAATGCGAACTGAATTGATAGAATCTAATCAAAAATTCAATTTTTTTCGAAAAATAATTATTTTCAATTGAACATTCTACTATAGTTGAAGATTTAACTATTACATTTTTACTGAAAATCCATCTTTTTTAGTAAAAATTCAACTGCTTGGTTGAAAGCTAAACTAATTTGTCAAAAATTCATTTTATTGATTTAAAATTTTACTATTTTGTTGAAATTTTGTTTTTTTTTTGGTCAAAAGTTCGTGTGTTTTTTTGTTGAAAATTAATTTTCTTAACTGAAAATTTAAATATTTCATTATTGGTTAAAAATTTATTATTTATATTTAAAAATTGATCAATCATGCTTGAAATTATTTCAGGTACAAATCTACCCATTCCTTATTTACCTTAGTTACCTTATTGATATAAAAATGCATCTTATCGTACAAATAAGAATCTAATATAATATAATAATAAAATTTTGTGTAATAATAATAATAAATATATAAAAGTTAAAGAGCCTCGGTGGCTTAGATGGTTAGACGCTCGGAGTTCTGGTGGTTCGGAACCCACCTTAAGCTGTAGGTTCCCCCATCGCGCACTTGACTGCAACCCAGTCCGTCCATGATGGGTAAAACCTAGACTTTGTCCAATATGTCGGGGGCACACTGCTCTCATCAGATCACTTGATTGCATTAAAAATGCGTCCGTGACTGATGATATATACCGGGACAGTCCCGTGCAAAATATTCAAAAAAATATAAAATCCAACTAACCAAAAATGTCTTCGACATGTTGGGCAATAACCATATTAAGCCTGTGACTACATTTATAAAATAAAAATAAATATCAAACATAAAAATTGAACTGTTTTGTTTAAATTCAACTGTATTTGGCTTAAAACAAAAAGTTATTTTGATTCAAATATCAACTGTTATATTTTTCCTTGAAAACTAATATTTTTTATTTAAAATTCAAATACATGGTTGAAAGTTGAACCTTTTTGTTAAACTTTCGTCTTTTTGCATAAGATATGCGTCCTTTTGGAATGAAAATTCAAATAATTTGATGAAAAAGCAACTACTTTTGGTTAAAGCTCAATCGTTTTGTTGAAAAATTTAATCTTTTTTTTTGGATATTATTCTCCGCCGATTAAAAATTCAAATATTTTGTGAAAAATTCTTCTCTTTTCTTTGAAACTTCGATTATTTTGTTGTGAATTCAACATTTTGATTGATCATTATTTATGGTGGTGGTTCAAAAATCAACTGTTTGATTGAAAAATCACTTTCGTAGGTTGAAAATTAAACGTTGTGCTTACAAATTCAACTATTATGTTATCTTTTTTGGTAGGAAAGTTCTTGATTGAAAACTTCTAATAATATGTTCTTCTTCTAATAAAATCATCTTTGTGGCCTTAAGATTCAACGAGTTGGTTACAAATTAAAATATTTGTGGTTAAAATGAATCCTTTTTCATTCAAAAATTAGACCTTTTGATTGAAATTTTGTTTTTTAATTTGAAAATTAAAATATTTGTTTAAAAATTTGTCTCTTTGTGATTTAAAGATTCAACTGTATGGTTGAAAATACAACTATTTGCGTTTAGAGTTAATTCTTTTTTTAAGGCAACTGTTTGGTCAATTAATTGATTAATTAATTTTGACTGTGAAGTCTGTTAAAATATTTTTTTTCGTTTTATTTTAATCATTTATTGACTGTAATCTATGATAAAATTTTTAATTAAAAGAATTGGGACTGTTTTTGAACGACTTCTTATTTTTTTTCCAACCTCTCCTCTTCTGATCCTGAAGAATTTTTTGGATATTGATAAGGAATTCTTTCCTTTCTGGAATATTTTTTTCGTCCTTTGCAAGATATATCCCTCTTGAAATAATATTTAAATCTGCAGCCAGAATCAACGAAAATCTAAATTACCAATATTTTTTCTTTTTGAAATAGAGGATACTAAGGAATCCCATTTTTACCTATTTGATCTTCTCGGCGATTTTTGACATTGACATTTCTGCCTTTCTTGGATTTTTTTCTCTCTAGTTGTATTTTCATCGACATTTTTTTCAGAATGCCCATTATCTGAACTGCTATAATAATTTGGATCATTTCTAAAAAGATATATAGAAATATAATTAAACAAAATTTAAGCAAATTAGAATTTTTTGTCAATAAATATATCATTTATCATACCTTTGTCGTCGCAATCGTCTTTCTACAATTTTTCTATTACGGTCATTTTTTTCTGCGCTAGTTCCTGGATCACTTCTAATTTCATCAATTTTGGACGCTTTTGTGTCATGACCAATTGTTTCCAACATTTTTCTTCCACTTCTCATTTTATCTCCTTCTTCTTTAATTCCGTCTTTAATGTAATTATTATTTAATTTTATATTTTCTTAATTATCTATATTTCATCGGAACCATCAATCTTAATTTAATCATCAATTTCCAATGCTAATTTTAATCTGTCTATTCATATTTGTTTAATTCAAATTAAATAAACTAAAACTTTGTTCAATATTTATTTTTACAAATTCAAGCGTCCTAAAATGTTAAAAATTTTTTTTCGGTTTTTTAATTAGAATTCTTTGAAATAAATAAAATTGAAACCCCAGATTTAAAAAACGATGTAATGAATGGTAAATATGTTAACGCACAAAATGTTACATTTTCTCCCCCTTAATTTTTTTCCAAAAAATAAATTAAGTACAGGCTCCTGCTGAGCTGATAACCCATTTAACTTCTGTGCGGGCTGCACTCTCAGGTTTAAACAAACTTCATTTGTCTACTTATTAATGTGAAAATAAAGCAATACACAAGTTTCCAATTTTTAAGTTAATATATTAACATTGTCTGAAAAATTTATTACAATTAGGCAGTTCTACTGAAAATGAATCAGAATTGACTGTTTTTTATAAATAAAAATATTTTAATTTTTTTGGCATTTATTTATTTTTATTTTTAAATTTCTTTTTAAATATTTTTTTGTCAACATATTTTAATTTATTTACAGTTCTTTACTTGAAATGGTAATGTTTTACTTTGATGACTTTACGAATTTTGCAGTAAATAGTTTTAAACCTTTTGAAGAATCTTCTTTCCACGCCAAAAGTGCAATTGAATTTGGAAACCATCTAAAAAGTTTCATTTTTGCCCAAAAAAACCTAATAAATCAAACAAAAAGTTTGTATCAGTCAAAATCTCGTTAGTAGATAAATCTATTCCCTTTATGCAAAGAATAGCAATTATTGGTCATTTTTCTAGCTGGAAAAGGGACAGGGTGTGACGACAGAACTTCCCTCTAACCTTTTCCATAAAAAATTACCATTAAAAAAAAATTTTACTTATTTATATTTTAATAATGAAAACCGTTTATTCAGTATATTAGAATTTTAATTCTAATTATAGCAATTTTTAATTTTTGTTACTCTAATGTTTCAAACTAATCTACAGACATATATTAAAACTCATCAATGATTAGTGAAATCCATTAAAATAATTAAAATATATTACTATTTCACATTAACTACAGGTTTGGTAGATTCAAATTTCTTTTTATATAATGCATTTATACTTATATTGTTTGATTCCGAAGTTTTATTTGAAGAAAAAAATGAATAAAAGAAATCAGTTTTGAAAATATTTTTGTCTTTTTTAGTTGTTGAAAAATACAAATGTTTTTCTAAAAAAATTCTAAAAGTGAGTAAAACTTTTTATTTAAATATCGTAATTATTGTTAATCTTTCGTGCCGGAAAAGCGATAGGATATGACAGAAATTTTCCTTTTTCAGCTCGAAAAACAAACATTTACATTTTTTATATTATAAATATTTATAATTTTTTATTTAAACAACTTTAGGTAAAATTGTATAATTTTATTTTTAAATGTAGCAATTTTTAGTTTGTCCTATCGCAACATTTTAAATTAAGTGACTGTTAAATATGAGAATTGCACAACAATCAGTGAAATTTATTCAAATGTTTCAACTCTATTAATACTTTACATTATTTAACATTTTATCAATTAATACATTTTAATATTATACATTTCTTCTTATATTGTTTCGATCCTAAATTTTATTTTAAAAAGCAATTAATAACAAATCTTTCTACATTATTTTTTGGTGCTTAAATAAAATACAAATTTTGTTTACAAAAAATGTATAAAAGTGATTATAAATTGTCAAAAATGTAAATTATTGATAATTTTTCGAGCTTGAAACGGAGTAGAGTAGGACAGAACTTCACAATTTACTTTTACAGGTTAATTAATTAAACAAAATTTATTTACCATATTATAATTTTGTTATTAATTATAGCAATTTTTACTATTCTAATATTCTAAATTATTCAATTGAAAAATATTAAAATTGATTGACAATTAGCCACATTCATTACAAGAATTTTAATCTATTAATTTTTAACATTACATGCTGGGAGAGTAAAGAGAGGATGAAAGAGTGTGTAAGAAAATGGAGAAAAGGGGAACTGGAGGAGGAGGAGTATAACAGGAGAAAAAGAGAACATGAGAAGATGCTGGAAAGTGAAAGACAAAGGGGGAAGGAGGATTGTATGGCAGAAGTAGAAAAGGCGATCAGAGAAGGTAGGGTATGGGATGTCATAAATAGGGATAGAGGGGGAGAAGACATGTTAATGAAGAATTTGAAATTGAGGAATGGACGGAGTATTTCAAGGGTCTATTATGGGGAGAGAAAAATAAGGTCAAAGGGGAAAATATAAGCATAGTCCAAGGAGAAATGGAGGAAGGGAATGAAATAATAAGAGAAGAAGTAGATGAGGCAATAGATAGGCTAAAAAGAAATAAGGAGACAGGGGAAGATGGGATGGAAAACAAAGTTACGAAGTTTGGAGGAGAAGGAGTTAGGGATGGGATGTGGAAGATCTGCAGCAAGGTCTGCAGAGGAGATGGATGGCCGGAAGAGTGGATGAGTGGTTAAGAAGTGGTTATAAGTGGTTAAGAAAGGGAAAGGAAAGAAGGTAGAGGAATACAGAAGGATCACTCTCATGCCAGTCGGCTATAAAATATATGGAGAAATCTTAAAAAAAGATTGGAGAGTCAGGTAGAACAAAAAGAAAGTATCCCACACAATCAGACGGGTTTTTGAAAAGGGGTGGGAACCATGGACAAGATTTCCGTACTTAACTACTTA
>JAWWLR010000149.1:11845789-11856980 GCA_035041075.1 Acraspis erinacei | reverse complement strand
TTACTTGGACCAAAATGCAACTGTTTGGTTGAAAAGTTAACAATATTGTTAAAAAATCGTACTTTTTGGCTGAAAATAGACTATTTAGCAGGAAATGAACTTATTATTTACAATTCTTATTTTGGGATTAAAAAATGAACTGGAATCTTCATTGCATACAAATTTAACATTTTAAACAAAATTTCTATATTTCGTCTGTCTTAGGAGAAATTTCATCTTTCTTGAATAAAAACTCAATTCTTTGTTTGTCATACTTTTTATTTAAATTAAAACGTTGAAAAAAGTCAGACTTTTTGTTTAAATTTAATATTTTGACGTTGAAAAAACAACTGAAATTATTTCTGCGTGAAAATTCACCATTCAAAAAAAAATTTTAATTAAAAATTGAGCTATTTTAGGAGAAATTTAGTCTTTTTTTAAATAAAAATGCCAGTTTTAAATGACCATTAAACTTTTTTGTTAAAAAGACATACTTTTTAGTCAAGAATTTCAGTGTTTTGTTGAAAATTGAACTATTTCATCGTAAATTTACTTTTTGTTTAAAATTCATATTTTGGTGTTGAAAAACGACTGAATCTTTTCTAATTGAAAGTACAACTTTTTAAAAAATATTCCGTTTTTTCTTAAAAATTTATTTGTTTCCCTAAAAACTTAATCTGTCTTCGATAAAATTATAGATTCAACTATTTGATAGAGAATTCTACTATTTTGTTATATTTTTGTCATTTTCGGTTGAAAAATATTCGTTTTTTAAGATTGAAAATTCATTTTTTTTGTGGATATTTATTTTTTTTAATTCATATTTTGATTTTGAAAAGTTAATTTGAATCTTTTTTGGATAAAAATTCAACTATATTTTTGAAATTTTTTTTTCATAAAAATTCATCTGGTTTAAAAGAAATTACATCTTTTTGGATATATGAATGCAACTATTTAGTAGAGAATTCAACAGTTTTGTTGAAAAGTCGTTTTTTCTTTGTTAAAAATTCGTCTTTTTTCTTGAAATTTAATGTTTTTTAATTGATAATTACACTACTTCGTTAAAGGTTAAATTTCAATTTTTTTAGGATTGATCTTTTTAATGCGTCAGTTTCCTATAAAATTAATATTTTTGTTCAAAAATCATATTTTGTTTTGATAAACCTTTATTTCTTTGTTGAGAAGGAAATCCTTTTTTTTCAAAATTCGGCTTTGATTTCAAAATACTTTGTTTGTTATAAATTTCATCTTTTTGGATTAAAATATAAACTATGACACTGAGGTTGTAAATTCTACTATTATGTTCAACAGTTAATGGTTCTGTGGAAAATTTAAGTATTTTGTTGAAAAGTCATATTTTATTGTAGAAAAGACATTTCTTTGTTTTAAATAAATGAATAAATTTGAAAAATTGAAATTTGAATCCGAAAATGTATTTTTTCAGTTTATAAAAGATTCTATGTTAAAAATATTATAAGATTAAAATGTTGCGGTATTTGAATATTAATGATCAAGGAAAATGCAAAAGCAGTCAAGGAAAAATAAGGGGATTCTGAAAATGAATTAGCATAAATAGAAAAACATTTCTGGAACCTAAAAGTTACGTACAGATACGTAATGTAAGTCGGGCCCCTAAGCCCGAACCGGATATATATTTAAAAATATGATTTTCATTGGAAACTCTACGTTTTTGACGTTAACTTTTATAATTACCGACAAAAATCTTTTAAAAATTATATAACAAATAATATTAACTCAATGGCAACATATAAAAGTATTAAATACAAAATTTTTAAATACTATCCTTTCTGTAGCCAGCAAAAAATTGTGCTCTGAATTCAAAACGCGTAATTTTAAAGAGAGAAAGAAAAATGTTTCATTGATACTTTTTTAATATAAATAACTTAGAAGGGTGAAGACTGCATGCCTGCTTGAAATTAAATAATTGTAATGATAATGGATTTTAACATTTTATGTATTTTTAATGAAGCTAATATCAAAAGTCCAGAAGGTTGAAGGCATAATAATTATGAAACGGGAAACATATTTATTTCCAAAATATTAGTTTCCAATTATTAATTTCATTTTATTGACACATTAAAAACCTTTCAAATCAATTTCAAAGAATTTTATATATTATGAATTGAGCATTGTCAGGAGCATCAGGTTTCTGAAAAATGAATTTTTCTATGATTTTAAGAATTAAATTAATACTATCATTGATGTCTTGTAAAAGCAAAAAATTACTCGTTATGAAATTTTTATTAAACTTACTACAAATTTAAAAAATATTTTTTATTTAGTTGTAACAATAGTTTTTTTAAATGTATTTTATTTTACTCTCGCTGCTAATCAATTGTTTTAAATCGTTGATTTTGAATAAATCATGCCTCTTTCTAGGAAATCATTTCCGAAAACTCTGCTGTTTTCAGTTTTTAAAATAATTAAATAAACTGTAGAATTACTTATTTATCTAAAATATGTTTTTTGGAAAAATAATTGTTTTCATGATTCCAGTCATAGAAAAACGTTCTTTGAAAATTGGAAAGAGTATTGTGGTAGATAATGTTTCTCTCAAAGGAATAAACCATAACAGTAAACCATAACAGCAACAGCAATATTAATTTGTTCTTAAAAATCATGGAAAAAGTAGTTTTCCAAAGATCTGACTTTTGGTAGAACTACCTTAAATGATAAAACGGACTAATAAAGAAAAACAGGAATAAATAAACAAAAGTCTCTCTGCGAACTAATGCCATGCTGTGATTGGAATGAATTAGCTGCGAACACATTCAGATTCTGAATAATATAATAAACAATAATTATGATAAATAGATTATTACTTTTTTTCTTCCAAACCAAGATATTTTGGAGAGAGCAGCAAAAATTTTCTTTATTCTACTCTGCTTTTTCTTGTTCCTTTTTTTCCCTTTACATCTCGCAGAAAGAAGTTCTTCAGTTAAACCATTATCCACTTTTATTTCTATTAACTCTTCCTCATCATTTTCATCAGACGAAGAAGATGCTTGCAAATTAGCAGAAAATTGATCTTCACCGGCAAATTCTGTCATGATTTTTTCACATCTAGATCTAAGTTTTCTACGAGCCCGAACCACGAAACAAGAAGTAGGACCTTCACTCATTGAATCGATATCCTCAATTGGGACGTTGAATATCTTTAAGTATATTTTATTATCTTTTTAATATATTTGATGTCAATATTATTGAAGCTAAGGCAAGCAATAGTTGGGGTATGAAAGTAAGAGAAGCTATAAGGTTTATAGGAAACGGTGAAACGCTACATTGGATCTGTAAAGGGATCAGAAGAGGAGATAGGAAAAAATCTGGAAATGGGAGTAGTATCCAGAAGCGATCGAGAAATTCAGAGGAGCTGAAGCAAGATAGAAAAATCTAAGTGTTGCGAATTCTATGGAGTTGCGAAGAATTAGTTGAGAATGGAAAAATATTGCGATAACAAGAAAATAGACTATAGAGACAATGAAAAATGTACTTGAATTAACTAACAAAAACTTAGCATTAGCAACGAAAACGAGCCACAGTCTGTGCAGATATGCAAGGGAATTCGAAACGGTGGTTGGAGAATCAGAAAAGAAAAGAAGAGATGATGATGTTGTAAGATACCAAATCTGTATCAGTTTAATAATGTGTCATTCTTTCTGTGTAATATGAAACAGTTTAAGTAACATATAATGGAAACAAAATTTATGAGAAGAAATTCTGTAACACCTGAGTGGTTACATCGTCTCGCAATTTCTGGGCTTCAATATCTCTATATGGTTCTCTTTGTGGCGGATCCTTGCAAGTTTGAGTTTCATCATCCTGATAAGCTGTTAAATATATTATATTCGATTAATTTAAATAATTTTTTTAACTTGTTTATTAAGATTCTATCTTTAGTAATTACGCTTATTTATCCACGGAAAATAAATTATAATTGAATCAAGAAAATATAAAATAAAATTTTTTTCTTTGATTTCATTTGATAAATGCCTCAAATAAAAGACAAAACATACAATCATAATATACAGAGCGGACGCACTGGGGCTTACATACACGGGGAACTTGAATGCTACTCGAATTGCACAACAGCAGGGAAGAAGCCATTCTACATGGGCATTTTCAAATTTCGCGGTTTTAAAGTTGCATTTGGATCGGCCATTCGGTCCAGTCCATGCATCTTCTGATAAAGTTTATCGTAGTTTTCATGGTTGCGTTCGAAACTTCAAATAGATACAAGTGTCCAAAAATATAGGTTATGTTATGTAGCGATTTTTTTCTGTGCCAATAACATTATAGAATGGCTGCTGAGTGACAAGTACTATAAAACAATGACATTCGCCGCTATAATTGGGCGAAGAATGAATTGTGCTCAACGCGTATTTGCAGCAAAAAAAAGGTATCTCATGTATAGACAGGATATGTTTTGAATAATGTGAATAAAATATTACCTGCAAAAACTTAAAATTGATATTAATTACATTTACTCACAGCAATTAGGGTAAAAAGGTGAATCACAACATAACCTCAAAATAATGACAGAACGGTCCGGCGTGTTTATTATACTTCCGATTGATTATTCTTTACCAAAGAAATGCTTTGTGGCTTTGTATGTTTATTACTGACAGTCTCGAAAGTAATAATTTAAATAATAATTCCTTATTAATAATTTAAACAATAAGTACCTATTCATAATTTTAATATGTAACATATTATTTCTGACTGTAAATAATTGAGTTCCATTATTTTTTTCGCAGACCGATCATAGACGAAATGTCCATCAGGAAATGCAGATGGAATTTGTGCTTTTGAGCTGGTGCATTTCAATAAACGTTATTTAAAAATCGTTCTCTCTGGACTTTATCCCAAGATTGGATCTCTGATCTGATTACCAAATTGCAATTTGATCAGCCCCTAAAATTAATTCTCAGTCATTTTGTTGGTATAGGTGTGTCAAAAATATATCTCGAAGCAATGTAACTCGCCCGAATTTTTGAATAATTAAGTTTTTTGGGAGTTTTTTTAATTTTAGAAAATGCTTTCTCTTGACGTCATCTCGAAATTGGTTTTGATCAACCCTTAAATGAATTTCGAGCCTCATCGGTGGTACTGTTTATTCAACAGGATATCTGAGTACTGAGGATCAAATTTTTTTATGAGAAAAAGATTTTTTTCTCACCTTGGAAGTGGCCTCGAATTGGATGGGTTAAATATAGACAAATGACGGTAATATAGAAGGTACCCTTTTGTTAATATATTTCAGAATCTCAACTTTTAAATGTATTGGCATGATAATCATCTATTTTATCAGGTCTGAATATTACATTCATACTAGATTGGTATCTTATCACAAAAAATAAAAATCTTTGAGTGAAATTCAAAGCTACTCGAATTGTTATTCTAGTGTATTTGATTGAGGTCACGTTCAATTTTAAATTATACTGTTAGAAATAAAGTCACCAATTCCGTAAATTTTATTTCAGATGTCATCTTTTCAATTGGATGTTATCCTATAATTATTATCGGTATCACTTGTGAGTAAAAAAAATGCTATGGAAATTTCGATACACCTAAATCATCAAAATGACTGAGATCAAATCCCAGTTTGGAAATCAGATTCAGAGATAGCAATACCAAAAAAAGAAAAATTTCTAAAAATTTTGAAACAAGAATTCTGGCATAAAATATCGCTTCTGGTTTTATTTCTCATACACTACTATTCTCAACAAATCTCTAATTTATTTTAGTTTTCGATCAAACCAAATTTCTGAATGACGTCCAGAGAAAATATTCTCTAAAATAAAAAAACTCCCTAAACACTTTGTTAATTAAAATTGGGGCAAAATAAATTGTTTCGAGATATCTTTTTGACACACCTGTACCGACAAAATGACTGAGAATTAATTTTAGGGGCTGATCAAATTCCAATTTGGTAATCAGATCCAGTGTTCCAATCTTGGGATAGGGTCCAGAGAGAACGATTTTTAAATAATGTTTATTGAAGTACACCAGCTGAAAAGCACCAATTCCATCTGCATTTCCTGATGGATATTTCGCCTACGATCGACCTGAGAAAAAAACAATGGAAATCAATTATTCCACTCAGAAATAATGAGTTGCGTATGAAAATTATTAATAGTTCATTATTGTTTAAATTATTACTAAGTAATTATTGTTTAAATTATTAATAAGTAATTATTGTTTAAATTATTACTACCAATCCTGTCAGTAATAAACATACAAAACCACAAAGCATTTGCTTTGTAAATAATAATTAATCAGAAGTATAATAAACACGCCGGACCGGTCTTTCATTATTTTGAGGTTATGCTATGATTCACCTTTTTACTCTAGTTGCTGTGAGTAAATGTAATTAATATCAATTTTAAGTTTTCGCAAGTAATATTTTATTCACTTTACTGAAAACATATCCTGTCTATTCATGACATACCTTTTCTATGCTGCAAATACGCGTTGAACACAATTCACTCTGCGCCCACTAATAGCGGCGAATATAATTATTTTATGGTATTTGTCACTCAGCAGCCATTCCATATTATTATTGGCACAGAAAAAATTTTACGTTTACTTCTCAGTCCACATGTCCCACTTCATTTTTAATTAAACACTTGTATTATTTGTAATTGCTACATAACATAACTTATATTTTGTTGACACTTGTATCTATTTGAAGTTTCGAACGAAATCATGAAAACTATGATAAACATGATCCGAAGAAGCACAGATTTGACCCAATGGCCGATCCAAATGAAATTTTAAAACCGCGAAATTTGAAAATGCCCCTGCAGAATGGCTTCTTCCCTGCGGTTGTGCAATTCGCGTAGCATTGAAGTTCCCCGTGTATGTAAGCCCCAGCGTGTCCAACCTGTATTAAAATAGTTTACAGACCAAAATGCTCTAAAAATAGGAGAAATACCACGATAATGCACGAAAATAGGGGAATAATAGAGGATCGAAGGAAATTGTTCTTATAAGAAGAATGAACTACATCGCTGAAGTTCCAAGGGCTGCTGAATTTTCAATAAAAAAATTTCCACTACAAAATATGAAATTTGAAACCAAAAAAGATACATTTTCAATCCAAAACGACACATTTTTAACAAAAAAGTTGAATTTTCGGCTAAACAGAAGCCTCTGGAACAATAAAATAGTTGAATGCTTAACCAAATAGTTGAATTTTTGATAAATCAATAGTTACATTTGCAAGCCGAAAACATAAGCTTTTTAAAACACAGTTTAATTTTAAATTTAAAAGGACGATTTTTTTATTCGAGGGGACAAATTTTCAACAGAACCGTAAAATTTGTAACAAAATAATTAGATTTCCAACAAAACAGTTGAATTTCACAAAATAATTAATTTTTGAGCAAAGAAGCTCAATTTTCAATAAAAAAGTTAAATTCTTTAAAAAAATGTAATACAATTGATAGTTCAAATAAAGAAAAGATTATAAATTTTTAATATAATAAAAAAGTCAAATCAAGCTAAAATGACAAATTCTCAACGTAAAATGTAATAGATGATATTTTAACAAAAAAATGGTTTTATTTTTAAAAGAAGACAAAAGAATAAACAACAGAAATTTTCAACAAATTAGTTGACTGAAAAAAACAGATAATTTCTTAACCAAACAGTTGCATTTTGATCGAAAAAAGATACAATTTCTACAAGAAGAGATGAATTTTTAAAATGAACAGACGAATTTTCAACGAAAGAGTTGAATTTTCTACAGAAAAATTTGTTATGAAAAAAGAAAGAAGAAAATTTCGACCAGATTGTTAAAGTTTTAAGCTAAAAAGGCCAATTCTCTAGAAAACAGCTGAATTTTGTAAGGAAAAGTTAATGTTCGACCAAATGGTAGAAGTTTCTACGAAAGCGATTAATTTTCTAAAAAAAATTTAAATTTAAATTTGCAGTTGAAGATGTTGATTTTATATAAAAAAGAAAACAGAATTCCTAAAAGAGTATTCAAACTTTCAACTAAAGAGTTGGATCCTCATCTAACAAAATTAATTTTTTCAACAAAGCAGTTTAAATTTTAATCAAGTAGTTGAATTTTCAAAAAAGAAGATTATATTTCTACCAAAAAGATGAATTTACAGCAAAATACATACATTTTCCACAAAAAGGATAATTTTTTAACAAATTAGTTCGACTTTCAGTTAAGCAGTTCAATTTTCAATCCAGAAGAATCGCTTTCTATAAAAAAGACGGATTTACAACAAAAAATTTACATTCTCAACTAAAAATGATCAAGCCATTAATTATTAACCATAAATGGAAGAATTTTTAATAAAATACTTAAATCTTCAAGCAATACAATTAATGTAGGTATAACCAAGTAGTTCAAATTTCAACCAAGCAATTGAATTTTCAATTAGGAAGAGTTATTTTCAACCAACAAATACGAATTAACAACAAAATATATAAATCGTCAACAACAAATATTTGATTTTTAACTAAAAATGGAATATTTAAATTTTCAGTTAAAAAATAATTTTAATAAAAATCGAGTTTTCAACAAAATAGTTTAATCTTTCTTCAATAAAATGATTTTTCAACAAAATAGTTCCAATTTCGACAGCGTAGTTAAGTTTTCATCCAAAAACTCAATATTTAAATTATTAGCTAAAAAAGTAATTAAATTTTTCACACGATTATTCAACTTGCAACCACGTATTTGTGTTTTAAACCGTAAAATATGAATTATTAATGAAAAATTTAATAGTTGAATTTCCAGCAAAAATGGATTAGTTTAATTTTCAGTTGGGAAGTAGTGTGACATAGTTTTCCAACGGCTCCGTACAATAGTTTCTGAATCCATAAAAGTTTGCCTTGTCTTAAGAAAATCTACTTGAACAAAGAGACTTAATTTTCTGCAACCAGTACATTTTCTTGAGATGAAAGAAATGTTCTTTGATCAAGAAAATATTTTATCGTCCGTATTCATACCAATATTTTCCTTATTCAATTCTATTATTTTTCCGTGTAATTTTTGCTTTATCGAGTAATAAATTAAACAATGAGTTTACTTATTATATCTCAAACAAAAATATTTTCTCACAGTAACTGTATTCAGTGGAAGAAGAAAGTTCTTCAAGATCTTCTGTGATTTGAGTTCCTTCTACCTTATCCACATCTCCAGTAACTTCTCTCACATCTTCAACATCTTCTTCTTTTTTGTCCTGAATTTTTAATATTTCTTCTTCTGAAGAATCTCTAAAAATTTGCAGATTATCTTACTCCATTTTAGTTGAAGAAATGAAATTTGTTTTGATTCAATTTTTTTTACTTTTCTTCGCTGATATCAGATAAATCTCCGTAGTCTATTGGTGCTTTACAAACTGTGCAAAGATTCTGCAAATCGGCGAAACATTGCACACAAAATAAACCTTTGCAATTAGGCGTAGAACATTTAACATGAGGAAGTTGTCCTTCCCTTTCAACGGCACCACATAAAAGACATGAAGTTTGCTTCAAGGGGAATAGTCTATTTAAAATGGGACATGTGGCCGTTAAACGTTCTCTACATGTCACCTTTTCAGTATTTTCACTGCCAGCCATTCCAAATTTTCTGCGCAATTGGCGTCTTGCAAATTTCAGGAAATTTCCTCTTGATCTGATACAAGGAGAGATTTTAAATAAAATATTATTCGGTTAGTAATACTAGCGAAATATAAAACAAAGAAAATATTAAAAATGTGGTTGTGGACTGCAGAGGATTCCATAGGCACGATTTTCTGAGTATGGAATTCTTTAGACTGAAATTTTAAAAAATTAACCTGAATCTCTAATTGAATATCGTTTATATTCAATTATAGATTTTTCCATAGGCCAGAAAATGACGAAACAGCGTCACAGTGAGAAAACAGTACCCTTTTTTGGAACAAAATTCCCCAGTAGTACAATTATTAATTAAGTTTAACGAAGTTTTTTATGAACCGAAAATCTTTCAGGTATAGCGACTGCATGCAGATATTTCACTCCGAATAAGCCAAAAATGTTTACTGAATAAATTTTTTTTAACTTTGATTTTTCGGAACCCAACCTCAACTGTAATTCCCCTCAAAATAGGGTAGTTACCTCCCAAGGTGCAGGCTGTACGTAATGCAATTTTCCTATTTGTAATGCATAAAAAATAGTCAAAAGATGAAGTTGATTTTAAAAATCGTTTTTTATAATTAACAGTTGTGAACTAATATCACAAGTGGGACATATCAGGTTTTTAAATAGTTTCAAGTACAACAGGGGTCAGTTTCCTAATAAGTTGCAAGTAATACATTTCACACTTGTAATAAAATTACAAGTGTGACATGTCAGACTTGTAATAAAGTTACAAGTGTGACATCTCGAACTTGTAATAAAGTCACAAGTTTGGCATGTCAGACTTGAAAGAAAGGCACAAGTGTGGCATGTAAAACTTGTAATAAATCTTAAACGTGATAGGGGTCAGGCTTATAGGAAGTCACAAGCATTAATCGTCAGGTTTATAATAAACTTAGAAGTGTGACATGTCAAAATTTTAATAAAATCACAGCTATGACATGTCAAACATGTAATAAAGTCACAAGTGTGACATGTCAGGTTTGTAATCAAATCACATGTTTCATATGCCAGGCTTGTAATGAAGTTACAAGGGTGACATCTCAGCCTTATAATAAAGTCACAAGTGTGACAAGTGTTAATGGTCAGACTTGTAATGAAATCACAAATGTGACATGTTATAATTGTAATATAGTCACATGTTTGGCATGCCAGGCATGAAATATAGTCAAAAGTGTGACATGTCAGGTTTTTACTAAACTCACAGGTTTCATATGTCAGACTTATAATAAAGCCACAAGGGTGACATGTAATAATTTTTAAAAAGTCACAAGTGGGACATATCAGGCTTGTATGTAAATAACCTCAAGTGCAACAGGGGTCAGATTCATAATTAGTCTCAAGTGCTACATGTATGACTTGTAATAAAGGAACAAGCGTGACATGTCAGACTTGTAACAACTCACTGGCGTGACGGGGGGCAGGCTTGTATTAAGTGACAACTGTTAATTGTCAGGCTTGTAATAAAGTCACAAGTGTGGCATGACAGACTTCTAATAAATTCAAAAATTTTACATTTCAGACTTGTAATAAACACAGAAGCGTACCATGCCATACTTGTATTAAATCA
>JAWWLR010000149.1:11810513-11822077 GCA_035041075.1 Acraspis erinacei | reverse complement strand
ACCAGCATATGAACAATCCTCATCTTATCTGATTGGAGGAAACACTTATTAATGTGATAATAAGGAATTTTATTAATATTGTAACCAATGAATATTCTAAAGCTTCATGTGATTATATTTTACAAGTGTGCTGTGTTTATCTCATAAAACACAGGCGTCAAGTCCTTCCTGTGATATTTACTGTTCTTTAGTCAGTTCTAATTAAAAAAATTAATTATTAAAATACGTTAAATATGATATAACAATTTATAGATCATATTTTATCTTACAAAACTAACATAAAATCTATGAAATATTTTAAAAGATGTGTAGTGAATTTTCAAATTACTGTTACAGTAGTTAGTTTAGTTTCGCTTAGAAGAGGTCGGACAGCCCTCAGTAATCGATTCCAGACCTCTTAGCGAAGCCCAGGATGTCAAGCGATGATCTCGTAATAATTTACTCAGATTCCACAAAATGGCCCCCAACGGTTTCTTTGAATGGCTCTTCATCTCTGCCGTATTGGCTGCACTCTGTAATGGGGCCACTGCCGTTATGTCTTTCTTGGGTGATCCTAGGATTTTCATGGCTATGTCCATCCTGTTCGTACAGCCTAGGCTTTTGCTAGTCTGCAACCCTTGGTTCCCAGGGGAAAAAGTTATATATAGTTTTGTCCACTATATATAACTTTTTCACCTGGAGCTTTCCCCCGTATTTTTGTTATTTAGTGTGAATTAACATTTCTGATGCCATCCCACTTCAGCAAGACGCTAGTTCTAGTACTGTTTCCGGCGCTATGTTTTTATTTGTGTGACCAGCATCTTAGAAGGGGGTCACGTTGTTTAAGTGCAGCTAAAGTCACTTGGCTGTCCGATCAAATTGTAATCTGCCTGGCAGCCGCGTTTCCTTCTATTCATGTCTCAGAGCAGCGACAATGCTGCCCAAGTGGAATTGCTATACCCTTCCTTTCTACGCTGTCACAAATTTTTTACGTCTGAACGCCCTCTCACCTTTGGAGCCATCTTTGTACAATACGTTCCTTAACAGAAGCAGATTGCAATTTGCTTTACCCATATCCCCACATGAAATGCAGACGCGGAAAGTCTTAGTAAAGTTTAAGATTTTTTGTGGTTCTGCCTTGCATAATTTCTAGAATTTGCAGTTTTCTGATATCACTTTGGAGCCTAATATATTTAGACCTACCTATCCATATCTTTGCTGTTTACAGAGCATGTATTCTTCCGGCATTGTGGGCCTCGTCCTCATTGCTTCCGAAACGCCACTAAACACTGTTTAATGTAATCGTCGCAACCTGTGCTGCATCGCGCCCAGGAGCCTTGTTTTAAGGACAGCGAAGTAGAGCAATGAAATATCTTTGGGTATATCTCGCTGAGTATTCCACTCACTCACTTCCCTTGCTATTGATATTGATGCTGCCCCACACTGTCGATGGGAGTTTGCGCGACAGCCCAACTACAGAGAAATTCTGTTCTTCTGGTAGTAATGAATTAGAGCCTCCACCTCTATATGAGGTGGAGGCACCTCTTGTCTTTCTGCGCTTCTGCCCTTGAGTCTCACCTTAATAACGGGAAGTTCTCTGTATCAAAGCTTACAAACGAAAATGAGATCGACCCCCTTCACGATTATGCATGTCCTTGGCGCTTTTTCGCGTAGCTCTTTAGATATGGAGACACACACTACTAATAAACTAATCCTTTCCCTGTATAATCAGAGCTATTGGATTAGGGCAGTGCGTGTCTGTACCACTGCCAACCCAAGCCCTTCTGTTTCATCCGGAAAAATACACTACCAGCTCCTAGATAGGTCTGATAATTTAGAGCCGGGACGGCCCGGATTGAAGTTTCGGGGAACCCTGCAGCTTGAATCCAGTCCGACTTCTACGGTCTGGTTCTTGATTGTTGGAGAATACCCTCTAAGAATCGATTCATAGTGTGGGCTGCTGGAAGCTCAAGTGCTCCAGAAGGAACGTTTTATTCTCGTGTATACGATGCATTTTTAGGGTAGCTCTGCGGTACTTTTGGATGCACTTCATCACCTCGCTCTCCAGTTCTTGTCCCTCCATGAGCCTAAACGCTAGTCAAGGACAAGAAGTGCCGAATCTGCGTGCCAAAAACATGTCGAGGCACTTGCGAGATGCATGTAGGGAGCTGTTTCACACTACTATCGGCGAGAAAATTCGAGTTCTCTGGGTTTGACGTTGAAAAAATAAGGGGAAAAAATCATAGCTTAATAAAAGACGGATAATTTTAAAGGTGAAAATGTTGTAACATTTTTATGCAGCTTCAAATACATTTTTTTATATTTAAGGTATCAAATTCAATCAAATGGATTATCAGCAGGGGGAATGTCGTTAATAATTACTATTTTAAAATTATTTGCGATTTTGTTACGGCCGCCTAATGGAGTACTGTCTACTAATTCTGGGGACAATTCAAACACCGCGCCGCTGTCCATGTTTACCCCCGCCCGTCTCCCAATTTCATTGAATATTCCACGAAGATATGAATTATTTTCGATCATTGCAATGACCTCGCCAGTCGATGTTGTTACGACATTTCGTTCTTCGGTTGGTACAGGCCTAAAGTTATTACGGCCTACTCCGCGCACTTGAATTTGTTTGTCGACAGGAAAAGCGTATCTTCGAACTTCGAACTCTAAGTGCGGATTGGTGTAGGGAATAAGCCGAATAAGTCCTCGTTGTTCAAGTTCAAATCCTAGTATGAGTAGAGAAGCATGCCTGGCAGGACGAGACGTAGTAGGGGGAGACTGAACCGAAGGAAAACTAATAGGAGGAGACCTGGACCGGATACGAAGACTAAGCTCTGCAGAAGGAAGATGCCGTTTAGTAGAAGGACTTCTGCCAGGAGAATTAGAAGGTTTGCGACGAGGAACACCAGGAATAGGTTCGCCATTTGGTAAACAGTCAAATTGTGAACTCAACTCTGCAATAAAAAAATAGTGGATTATATTTTTTAAGGTAGACAATCGTATATAGATATATCATGAACCTCCTTTACAAATTATCTGAGGTATTTTTGAACGTGTTTAGGGATGTTTGCCCTGGGAAACTGCTCGAAGAGAAATTCTAAGCTTTTTTTATCTTGAAATTGGATAGAAGCAGTCAGAAAAATTGTTGCTTCAATCAAATAAATTTTGTATGAATTAAAGAAATAATTGTTTGAGTAAATCGAATATTTCTTTGACCCTTTTTTAAAGAAATAATTGGTTTTATTTTAAAAAACATAAACATTTCTAATACTAAGTTTTTTTAAATTACATAAAAATACAAGAGTTAATTATTTTAGATAATGTATTTAAATATAATAGAATCTTGGAAATTCGTTTTTTTTAGTTTCACGTAAACGTGCCGATTAACTCTGCAAGCAAAATCTAATTGTAATTATTTAAAACTGGTGTAATGACGATTTACAACTAAAACCAAGATGCAGGTTGCCGTGTAAATTGATATCAATTGAAACAAATTGTATATTTAAACAATAAATGTAGTCTCAACCTAAAAGATCATGCAGATAAAAAAGATCTGAATAAATGAGATCCGTGAATCTCATACTTTTTGCTGTAGGTGTGGTAACAAGGTCGCTTTAACTCAAAACCCCTACATTTTTAGGTATTTACATAGCACCGCTATGATACGCATTTTATATGAAAATATTATATTCACCAATACAATTGAGGGTCACCACCAAGGATAAGCCGAGAATATGAACAAACCTCATGGTTTTTAAATATAGAAAAACTGAATAATGCGTTAATGAAGAATTTCATTAACAATCTGCATTATGTATATTCTAATGCTTTATGAGATTGTACAGTACATATATCACATAGTCGTTATCTTATAAGATATAGGTTTTAAGCTTGTCTTTCTGAAATATTTACATTTCATGAGTTGGCTTAATGCAAGAGAATTTAAGTACCAAAGTTCGTCAAATGTGATATCACAATTTAATAGTGTTTTAATTTTGCAAAAAATTAGTTTTTTGTGTGGAAAATTAAAACAGTTTCTACTCTGATATTTCATTTAAAACTTTCAAAAAATAATATAATTTCTTCGATATATGTTAAAATATGCCCCATTAAATGTCCTTATGTGTTTTTCTCTTAACTGTTGGTACTTTATAATGTAGCCAAGGGATCTTATAAGAGCAGTATGCCTAATATGTCAGATTTCGATGCCTAATTCCTTTTTTCTACTTTTTTCTTGTTTTCTTCTTTTTTATTGTTTCTTTCTTTTTTCTTCTAATCATGTTTCAGAAAAGTTCAGTGGTTTACTATCTTCATTACGTACATCCCTGCGTGTGATGCAGACACAGAAAGTTTTTGTAAAGTTGAAGCGTCTTGTTATTTCATCTGTCCTCATTTTTGGAATCGGCAGTGTAATATGTCACTTGGGAGCCTAGTGTCTCTTATCCTCCGGGTCCATACATTTACTCTTGCCGGGCGGCCCATCAAGTGAAAAACCCTTACAGTTATCGAATTATGAAGAGATTCTTTACATAGCATGAATCCTATCACCACTGTGGACTTAGTTCACATTGCTCCAATCAAACCCCTAAATTCTAGCGTTTATGATCGTCACAGTCCCAACGTCAACCCAAAGGCTCTCTTGCACATCCATATAGTCATATTAAAACTTTCTGCATTGGGTCACCAAGTGCTTTGCTCAGTTCAATTTACTATGTAGGATCACTTCCAGATATCCTATCAAAACTGCAGACGACAGCCTTCCACCACAAGCTGCAAGAGCGTCAACTTTCGGCACTTTGTAATTTCTTGTGAAAATTACCAGGTAGATTGTTTCCGGACTTACTGAGAGACTAGAGCTATCGCATTAGAGTTCAGCGATGTGCAGCGCCGACCTTGTAAACCCATCAACGTTTTCAGATGAGCCCCCTGGCAAGGATTACAAAGAAATCTGCGTAGCCCTGGGTATAATGCTCCTCCTTATTTAGTCTACGAAGGAGGCCGTTCACTACTAATCCGTCTTTACCTTACGTGGCCCCAGCTCTCCATCGCTTGATCGGTTGGAGTTCGCTGAAAGCCCGGGAAGTGCACTTTCATCGGGCTATTTACCGTTGCTTCTCCCTCTTTGACAAACTCACCATTATCAAGCCTTATGAGCCCGAGGCGAGCTTGCGGATTTTTGCCGGGATTTGATGGAGCCTCGTTGTTTCCGGAATGTTCTTCGATTCCTCCCAGAAGCCCCTCCAATCCTCTAATTTATCCATTCTTATATTTGTATTATATTCATACTAGGCAGTATTAGAGACAGCGCCATTCTGCACCATTCTGTTGCACCTTTCTGTTCCTTTCCTAGACGTATTTGTGCTTGTAGGGCTATTTTTCTCATGTGATGTAGTCAAAGCCCTTCGCAGAAAATCTACAGCATGCTCTAACTCATCTCTGGTACCATAGCTTGTGGGGAATTCCAGAAGCCTCGCTTTTAGTTTCTCTTCATATGAATCCAAAATTTTATTCCTTGGGTTATTCATCTTTAAACCCACCGGCTTTCCTAGGCTTAACCGGAACAAGATATATTTGTGGTCCGAGTGAGACTCCTCATCGGAGACTCTGCAGACCTTTGCTCCTCAGTGCATGTGAGCAAAAAGTTAAATCAAGAACCTGACTCCTATTTTTAATCTGGAATGTACGAGTATGTACGAGTTTGCATCACAGCCCAATAGCAGAGGAATCTTGTTCACCTGAGAGTATCAAATTATATGCTCCCCCTTCTGGGAGGCAGGATCCCTGAGCATCGGCCGCAAAATAAGCCGAGACGATAAAAACCTCTAGCCTTTCTCCATTTCTGCTCTCACATTAATAACGGTAAGATGCCTGAAGCAGAGCCTAGACACCATTGCATCAACACTATTGACCGGTATGCATGTCCTTGATGTTTTTTCGCGAGGCCACTTATTAATGGAGCGTCACCCTGGCAAGTCACTAATACTTTTTTTTGCAGTCAATTCCTATGAAAGATAAAATGCGATATAACCAATATTCCTACCATGGTACTGCAAGCTTTACGTAAAACCGGCTGTACCTTGCATTTTTGAAAAAATGCGGAGCCCAAAATTTGGCTTTTGGGTACTAAATGAACCTTAAATGAGCCTTAAATAGATTTAAAAGGATTTTATAGTTTTTAAAGGATTTCAAGCAGTTTATATGGATTTCATGGGATTTTAGTTAACTGTACGTCATATTTTGAAATTTGTTAATTCATCGTCTAAATCTTAACATAAAATTATTATTATCTAAAAGCTAATATTTATTTTAGATCATAAAGCGGGCTATATTTATGATAAACGCAGTACTGTTGATCAGACATATAATAAAACTTTGCTGTCGTCAGTTTTTATCAAATTTTAATCTGACTCCTATATTTAATCAGGAAACCATTTTCTGTATGTAAAATTATATTAATAATAAGCATATTAATTATAATAAAATATTTTAATTATAAAAAAGTGGAGTTTAAAAATTATGCATTATTGCTTTTTTCTTTCGTGAATAAGCAACAATTGCTCATGAAAAATGATCGAATGTTTACTGTCTTTTAGCGGTCCTTCATTATTGAAAGTTATTTTCATACGTATATTTAATTTGTTTAAATAATTATATTTTCTAGCTTTTTTAATAATTCCTTATATGTATTAGATACAACGGGGATCAATTAAGGTATTGAAAAATAAAGAGCATACAAATAATTTTGTAAAAAAATGTTTTTTAATAAGTCATTCGTGCAAGCAGATCATTCTGTCTTTGGATATTTACCGTGGAGAAAGAGGTGCTTTTTCAATGATTGTGATAAAGTGACATCCTAAGCATTCCGCATCAATACATACACTTTTCAAATACCCTTTTTTGTAACATACAAATTCTGGTTTCCCCTTGAATAAATCCAGATAGTATCAATAGTATTGAGGATCACCACCAAGGATAACACGATATTAGGAACAATCTTCATATTTTAAATTAGAGAAAAAAACTGAATATAGTATGCTGCATGAGGTATTGAGGAAGGCGCGAGGAGAAACAAACGAAAATATTTTGTTCAAAAACGAATAGTAGAAGACAAAATATTTTGGATTGATGTACAAAACACTTAAGTTAATGGTACACACAAAATTTCTAAAAATTCTGCCCTCTGACCGTCGGTAAATATTTTTCTTAATGACATTTTTTTACATAATCGAGAACTTACTTTCTGTCCTGTATGAAGAAATTAAAACTTTTTGTAACTAGATTAATTAATTTAAATAATATTATAAATGTGAATGCCGATTATATAAAGTATGTATTAATTTGTCCATTACATTGAAACGAGTCTATTTGATTTATTACAGAGTCTTACTATACAATAAGTGAAATCTCACCAAAGACATTTATAATGCAAATTTCCGGCATGTAGAAAGTTATTAGTACAATCAACAGTCTTTGAAATGAAAATTGGCAAAGTAGTTCTAAAAGATTCCTTAATTTTTTAATTCAGTTAATTTTAAGAAATACATAAACTGCAAGAATGCATTGAAAAAGAAAGAAAAATTAAACCCAGCCAATATTTAATGATCTTTATATAATAATAATAATCTCATTAATATTCACTTTTTTTCTTTTTAGTACATTCTCATACCTTCTGTCCTTTTTCAATTTAATAAATAAGAGTAATAGTAATAGTTTGATAACTAAAAATTTTTCTGTTCCAAAAAAATCAAAATTTAATGTGATGGTATCGCACCACGAATGCCGATTTTTCGCTCAAAGGCCTATATAAAAAGAGACATTTTCGAATGAAAAATAATAATTTCAAGTAATATCTATAATGAGGTGGAGCAAAAAATATTACTATTCTCAAATATTGAGCGAAAATTGTAACTAAAATTTAAATTAAACATTTTTTTTAAATCCCAATTTTAGAAAATGTTTAGTTATTCAGTTTTTCACTGCCACCTTTTAATTTAGCAATCTATGATATCTTTTAGAATTACTTGAAAAACTTTGATTTAAAACACTATGTGATTGATCTGATAACTTTTTACTTGGCTGAATTTTCTGCATCGTAGATGCTTTTATTAAGATTTTATTACAAAAAAAATGTTTTAAATCTCGTACAGAAATCTCCATTTCACCAATAAATATTTGCTTAAAATTCAAAGTCGTATATTTAGACTTCTGAAGTGAAGAATGCATTTTTTATGAAATTAGGAATGTTTAAATCATTTTTTGCAGTAGTATTCGATTCGTCATCTTGAATTTTGAAAATCTGATTACAGATTCATCGTCAGCGGCCCCAAAAACTCGTATTTGCGAATTTTAGTGAAATCCGTATGTTTAAGTAACTTTTGGCGGCCATATTGGTTCTGCCATATTCAATTTTTAAAATCTGATCACGGATTCGTTATCAACGGCCCCAAAAACACCCATGTGCGAATTTGGATGAAAATCGGAATGTTTCAGTAAATTTTGGCAACTACAATGTATTCGCAATATTCGCTATATTGGACATCACCATCTTAAATTTCGGAAAACCAACCTATAGATTTTGAAGCTTAGTTTCCATGAAATGTAATGTCCAACGAATTTAATTATTTCACTTTGAATTTTGTTGCGATTCTGATGACTTATTGTGAAAGTTCAGAATATTTTACAGGAAAACACATTTCTTTGAAATTTTTTAACAAACGATTCGGTAGCAGAAAATATCACCGAAAAAATTGTTTGAAAAATGAAAAAATGTTCTGTGATCAAAAGGCTTTGACATACAGTTTGAACGTATGGTTCCTACATTTTATATATTACAACAAAATTGAAATTATAATTTCAAGTAACAGTCTTTTTTATTACTAATATTATACATTAAACAATTGAGATATTACAAAAATAATACAAAGTACATATAAAGACGCTAGAATCACAACTGAATAAGGACCATATGAATTTGGCATTTTGTTAAATTTAATACAAAGTATTCTAGGTGAGCTTTATAAATAGCCCTTATTTAATTTTGATTCTCATGTCTTTATTTCTTTGCGTGATTTAAAACAAATCCTAATGACACGAAAAATAAAATAAAATTATTCTGTTCATATAGAATCAACTAAACTGCAACATATGTTAATATTTGTATATTTACTCAAATTAATCATCCATTATGTTCGTTCTCAGAATTAGGATCGCTAAAAATAAAGGTAATTTAATATAATGGGTCCACCTACTATATACTAAATAATCCCACTTTCGTTGATAGCATATTCACGATAGATCTAATTGTTAATAAGAAAGCATTCTATCACCTTCAGGTGTAATACCAGAATATATTACATTTATTGTATAATGGAAAAATTGTATACAGCTAATTAGCTACTTTCGTGATTTTATATCTGTATTAATATTCTACTTGATTTAAATACGAAATTGTTTCTTTATTGTGCTTTACTTATGACATTAAACGTTGACGAATTTGTTTCTATTTACTATAGGATGGTGACTCCTTTATATGAAAGTTATTATAGTTAAGTCAACATAAGCCTGTACTGATTTCCCCCCTAAAATATATTCATAAGAGAAAAGAAGGAAACTTTTTAATTTAATATTATATTGTACGTACACATATTTTCAAATGAATTACTAGTGTGAAGGGATTTTGTTTACATTTATTATACTAAAATTCTTTGTGATTCTGTGACGGGTGCTTAATGGAGTTTCATCAACTAATTGTGGTGTCAATTCAAACACAGCGCCGGTTTCCACATTTATGCTCACCCGTTTTCCGTTCTGGTTATATATTCCACGAAGATACGAATTACGTTCCACTAATGCAATCACATCATTAGTATATGTTGTTAAAACAATTCGTTCATCGCTTGGAATAGGCCTAAAGTTATTACGCCCTACTGCTCGCTCTAGAATTTCATTGTCGGAAGGAAAAGTGAATCTTCGAATTTTGAACCGCTGGAGTGAATTGGTTTTAGGAATAAGCCGAATAAGTCCTATGTCTTCAGGTTCAAATCCAAATATCTGTGAATGAGAATGCGTCACAGGAGGAGATGTAATAGGCGGAGATCTGGATCTAGCTCGAATAAAAGTCTCTGCAGGAGGAAGAGAATTTTCAGGAGATTTACTTCTGTCCAGGGAAAGAAGAGATCTGCAATGCGGATCACCAGGAACAGATTCGTCATTAGGTAAACACTCAGTTTGCGAACTAAGCTCTGCAACAAGGAACAGAAGATTAAATTAATCGTAAAGTAAGCAATCGCATGCTGATATATCATAAAACTCTTGTGGCAATATTGTGAAGTAAGTTTGAGGGAACTGAGGAGAACTTGAAAAAATTTGGAAAACTTGAAAACCTTGGAAAACTTCTTACAGATAAAAAACTCCAAGCTCTTTTTATTTTAAACCATGATAGAAGCAGTCAGAAAAATATTTGGTTGAATCAAGTAAATCTTTTCGGAATTTAATAAATATTTTTTTCAATCAATAAAATTCTTGTTTGACCATATATCAAAGAAATAATTAATTTGATTTAAACAAATATTTTTTATATTTTGAATGAACTTATTATGAACAATTTTGATCTGGTCAATTTCTCTGACACGATGAGCAAATAACATCCTTAAGTTCTGGACCTATTCGGAACACCTTTGGGATATTTTTTCTCCCAATTCCTTTACTGAATTCTTTATGTGAAGGACGTACACAATACGGAATGTTTTATCTATGTAAATTCAAAGATGGTACACGCCCAATTGCGCTTGTCTATCTTGAAATAATACAATTTTGATGATACATTTTATCGTTTTAATTTAGACATGCCCATTTTGAGGATACTATCTGTGCATCTCTAAATTTTAGCATGCACAGTTACAAGTGTCACATCTATGCACTTCAACGTTTATGGTAAGACATTTCATAATGTTAGGTTAGATGTGCATGTGAGAACTGCACATTTTATTCAGGTGCACACATGGGCTCGTGCAGAGTTGCTCTGTGCAAATATGTCATGTATGAAATTCTGACTAAGTTGAACATCGTACAAATGCTCACCTTAACTCAATGTACTTTCTGGTTTTTAAATTCCTACGAATTTAGAGTGGATAGGGACGCTGTTTGAATTTGATTTTTTATAACACCCACAATCTGGATTCTTTCTAAATAAATTCAGTCGAACTTGTTTCGAACAAGCTCAAAGTCTAGGAGAAAGTAGTTCTATTTGCCGATAGAATGCAGGATAAACAAAGATGCATTAAGACTATTAACGATACTCATCCTTTCTGATTAAAGAAAAAGCAGATTGATGCATAAATCTAGAATTTGATGAACGATGTAATTGATAAATATGTTAGTGCTTCTTCACTTCCTAACTCGACAAAAACATAAAATTCCTCAAGACAATATTGGGCAAGTCTTTGCTTCGATGCACCACTCGAAGGTCTCCTTGAGAGAAGACTGTAAGCAAGAGTGCTCCCGAGAAATCACTTCCCACTTTTCAAAAAATACTAGTTGCTTCGAGGTCAAAATTACGCTTTGTCATAAGTTTCAAT
>JAWWLR010000149.1:11710272-11724460 GCA_035041075.1 Acraspis erinacei | reverse complement strand
AAAATGAATTAAATTTTCCGTGCAATCTTGAGAAAAGAATGCGTTACCTTAAAACTTTAAAATCTTAAAAAAATCTTTAAAATTCGATTTAAAAATATTTAAAAATCTGCAATTTGTTTGAAATTTTGTCGGTACTAGTAATTCTTTTGTTACCGGTACTGGCAATTGTTTGTATCGTTACCTACAGTCTATACATTTTGTAAACTAAGATACTATACGTATTTGTCCATAATGTCATTTTTCTCATTCCTTTGAATGTGTAAAAAAATTTAAATTAATTTATAGTTTGGTTGCAACATTTTTAGAAGAAAATACAGAAATACAAGAAAAACATTCAGAAATAAATTTTATCATCAAGTTCATGAATTTACGTGTGAATAGAATCCTTTTGTCATTTTTAAATAATTTAGTCCAAACGTTAAAAACATATTATTTTGTATTAAAAAATCATATACATTTTAAATTTCCTTTTGTAAAAATAATTTTTTACTATTAGCATTCCTTAAAATTGAAGAAATTTAAATTAGAATAAAATCCAAATTAAAAATCCTATTTAACGTCCAGTAATCAAATTGATGCAAACTCCTTTTAAAAAATCCAACGACCAAATTCGAGAATAATCAAAAAAGCAAACTGAAAACAGCGATCGCACAGTATGCAACCAATCAGGTATTAAACAAAAAATGAGTGCAAGATTTTCGAAAATTTCGTTTCACCAATTTTATTAGGTAGGATTGGATAGGATTCATTATCTTGAGAACTTTCCTCTATTGTTTTCGTAATTTTCAACTTTCGCAGGTAATTGCCAGTTTCTGGTTTTTGATAATGATCTTAATTTCCAAATCCATTTCGTGCTTCCTGACTTAAATATTGTGATTTGAGATTTAATTGAAGGACTCTTTCTGAGAACTTGGGTTCAGGATTTATAGTTTTTTCCTTCCTGGTAGGAACTACACGCGCGTAATAACAATTTGTTCTTATCCGTGCTGGAAGGTAGAAAGCTTGGGAACTGTTCTCCAGAGGAATGCTGATACAACCTATAAGAACCATTCGTGAGGAAAGATTCCTTTGGTCGGCTAGGGTTAGCATAAAAAGAAATAAAAAGACGGTTCTATAGCTCAGTTTGTATCACAGAGTATAGAATTATATAGAGAAGACTGAAGTATACAATTAAAATGTAATAAAGAGCATAAATTATTATTTTCAAAAATTAATCTTTATAAAACCGGAAAGTGAATCCCATTTTTTGTTCGGACAAACCGATTTGGTTGCTCTGAAAACCACAAATTATTCTTATCACAACAAAATTTTGGTTCTATTAAGAAACTTTTTTTTTGCTCTAACATAAATTCGTAAATTCTGCCAAAATCAGGATTTCTTTTAGTTTAGCGAAACTATTGTTATGCCAATAAAAGGTTTGTTGAAACAAAAATTATTTTGAGTAAAAGAAAGGAAAGACTAAGACTAGGATTATAATAAAAAGAAATAAAAAGGCAGTTGTATAGCTTGGTTAGCATCCGTTTGTATCAGAGTGTAGAATAATATAGAGAAGGCTATAGAACATAAAAAAAAGTCTAATTAAGAAAATAAACGATTTAAAAAAATTAATTTTTGTAAAATTAGTTAGTGAAACGTTGTTACCGAAACAACAAACTTTTGTTATCCTGACAAAATTTTGGTTCTTTTAAGAAACTTTTTTTATAGACTATAGCAAATTTGATCATTTTGCCAAAGTCGGGATTTTTTGGATTAACGAAATTTTTGTTTGACCAATGTAAGGTTTGTTAAAAGAACCAAAATAATGTTGGGACACAAAAAGGCTGGAGTTGGAAATAAAGGAAATAAAAAGCAGTCAGTTCTATAGCTTAGTGTGTAACACAGAATATAAAATTATATACAGAAGATTGTATACAAAATAAAAATTTAATAAGGATCATAAATGCCTATTAAAAAAAATTAATCTTTAGAAAAGGAAATCTTGAGACACATTTTTTGTTCGGACAAAACGATTTGCTTGCCAGCTACGCCAACAAAAATTCTTATCCTAACAAGAATTTCTTTTGGACTAATACAAATTTGTTAATTCAAATAAAAGAGGGATTTTTTTGGTTCAACGAAACTTTTTTTAGACTAATAAAAGGTTTTTTGAAAGAACCAAAATTAGGTTGGGACAATACAAGGCCAGGATTAGAATAAAAATAAACAAAAAGGCAGTTTTAGAGCTTAGTTTTGTATCACATAGTGCAGAATTATATAGAGAAGACTAAAGTATAAAATAAAAATTCAATCAAGAACATAAATATTTTTTTTATTAATTTTTTTTAAATCAGACAGTGAGACGCTGCTACGGAAGAAACAAATTTGTATTATCCTTAAAAAATGTTGGCTCTTTAAACAAATATTTTTTTTGACTAACACAAATTTGTTAATTCTTCCAAAATTAAATTTTTTTGCATTCAATTAAACTTTTTCAGACCAATAAAAGGTTTATTAAGAGAATAAAAATTATTTTGGAACAAAAAACAAGACTAGGGTTAAAATAAAATGAAATAAAAAGGCAGTAAGTTCTACAGCTTAGTTCGTATCACAGAGTGTAGAATTTCACATAGTATAAAGTATAAAATAAAAATATAATTAAGCTCAGAAATGAGTTTTTTAAATTAATCTTTATAAAATCAGATAGTGAGACACTGCTACGGAATAATATCGAAATAATATTATTATCATTTAAAAAATTTGCTTCTGTTAAGAAACTTTTTCTTGAACTGAAATAAATTTGTAATTTCTACCGAAATCAGTTTTTTTCTAGTTGAACGAAACTTTTGTTATACTAATGGAAGGTTTGTTAAAAAAACAAAAATTATTTGGGTAAAAAAATAAAATAAATGATTAGAATTAGAATATACAGAAATAAAAAGGCACTTTTATAGCATAGCTTGTATCACTGAGTGTAGGATTATATAGAGAAGACTATAGTATAAAAAAAATGTTATAAAGAAGATCAATCATTTTTTTAATTAATCTTTATAAAATCAGATAGTGACACCATTTTTGGTTGAGACAAAACAATTTGGTTGCTACGGCAGCAACACATTTTTCTTATCCCAACAATATTTGGTTCTGTTGACAAACATTTTTGTTTGGTTTGATGAAACTTTTGTTATATTAATAAAAGGTTTTTTTAAATAATGAAAGTTATGTTTGGACCAAAAAAGGCTAGGGTTAGAATAAAAGGAAATATAAAGGCTGTTCTACAGCTCAGTTTTTATCACAAAGTGTAGAATTATATCGCAAAGACTGAAGTATAAAATAAAAATTTAATAAAGAAAACAAATTGTTATTTATAAAAATTAAGGTTTATAAAATCAGATACAGAGACAAATTTTTGGTTTAGACAGAACGATTTATTTGCTACGTGAGCAACACTTTTTTTATCCTAAAAAATTTTGTTTCTTTAAAAAAATTTTTTTCACGGCTAACACAAATTTGTTTATTGTTCTAAGATCACGTTTTTTTATATTCAACGAAACTTTTTAGACCACAAAAAGGTTTGTCAAAAGAACCAACATTACTTTGGAACGAAAAAATGCTTAGCGTTAGAATAAAAAAAATGAAATAAAAGACAGTAAGTTCTATAGCTTAGTTTGTATCACAGAGTGCACAATTACATAGAGAAGACTGAATTATAAATTAAAAATTTAATAAAGAACATGAATCTTTTTTTTTTAAATTAATCTTTATAAAATCAGATAGTGAGACTTTACTACGGAAACAACAAATTTTTTTATCCCGACAAAATTTTCGTTCTTTTAGGGAACTTTTTTTTATTCCAAACAATTTTTTAATTGTGCCAAAATCGAATTTTTTTTATTTATTGAAACTTATTGGACCACTAAAAGCTTGGTTGAAAAAACCGAAATTATGTTGGGCAAAAAAAAGAAGACAAGGATAGGATTAGAATAAAAATAAGTAGCCTGAAATAGACTGAAATATATAATAAAAATGTAATAAAGAACATAAATGGTTTTTTTAAATTAATCCTCATAAAATCACATAATGAGACCATTTTTTGATTGAGAAAAAACAATTTTTTTGCTATGGAAGCAACAAATTTTCTTATCTTAAAAAAATGTCGCTTCTTTTAACAAAATTTTTTTAGATTAACACAAATTTATTAATTCTGCAAAAATCGACAAATTTCTTCATTCAACCAAACTTGTGGGGACAAAAAACTGTTACCTTTTCTTAAAGAATTCCTAGTTTCTCCCTTGCTTAATATTAGAACTCAATAGGAATCTCCAACTATTTTTAGTTAAAAGTTCATTATTTTTATAGAAAAGTATAATAATTATATTTTTGGATCAGATTTCAGAATTCAGAAGTTCGACTATTTTTTTGAACATTTAATTATTTTGTTTAAAATTCAAGTATTTATATTAGAAAGTCATCTCTTTTGGTCGAGAATTCCACTACTTGATTGAGAATTGAATTTATTTGTACAAATTTCTTTTTTTTTTTTTTTTGTTCAAAATTTAACTATTTTTTAAAACTTTGTTTTGTTGTTGTTGAAAATAATTTTTCAAACTAAAAATTCAACTACTTTATTTTTGAATAAAAATGGATGTTTTTAGTTTAAAATTTAACTATTAAAATTTTCACTACGAATTCAAATTATTGTTACAAATTTAACTATTTTTTTGAAACTTGAACTGCTTTTTAAAAAATTTATTTTATTGGTTGAAAATTTACCTTTTTTTTAAGACGATTTCTTTGTATGATTTTTTTTTAAATAAGCATTTACCTATTCTATTTTGGGTTGCAAATTCGTATTTTAGCATTAAAAATTGAACTGGTCTGTTAAAAATTCGTATTTTTGGGTTGAAAATTCTATTATGTTGGTATAATTTCAACTAGTTGATTGAAAATTAAGTTTCTGCTTAAAAATTGATAATTTCTGTTTGTGTATTCAACTGCTTTTATTGAAAATTCGTCTTTTTTATTGAATTCAACAGTTGTTTAATTTGAAATGAAAAGCTTTTTTGTTGAAACAGGGTAAGAGCACTAATTTTGTTCACCTTTGCCCAATTATTGACACGTCAAAAACCGAAGTGAATTTTATTTTTATTTTGTATAATTTTTTTATTTGCACTGGATAATTAATATATGCATTATATGTAAGAATGATAGTGTAAATTAATTAATTGAGACAAAAAATGTTAAAACAATGTATTATCTATAAGAAATTAGAGAAGGGTGCCAACAATGGGGGGGGGGGCAAAATGGGCGCTCTTAGCTTATAAACTATTCATTTTTTGTTGAGAATACATCTTTTTTAGTTTATTTCAAATGTTTTCCATTTTGATTAAAATATTTTGTTGTTGTTAAAAGTATAAGCTATTATACGTTTTGTTGAGAATTCATCTTTTTTATTGAAATTTTAACTACTTGGTTCGAACTGGACCTCCATTGTTGATAATTAGTTTTTATTGTTGACTTTTCATCAGTTTAGTTGAAAATTCATTTTTTTTAAGATGATCTTTTTTTACTATTTTTGTTAAAAATTCATATTTCTTATTCGAAAATTTAACTTTATTGTTAAAAATTCTTCCTTCTGGAGTTAAAATTCAACTTTCTTCTGAAAAAAATCGGCTTGAAAGTTCAACTGTTTAGGTTGAAATGCAACTGTTTCTGTTTGAAGTTGAATCTTTTTTGTTTAAAAATTCTACCGTTTGGTTAAAAAATCTCTTTTCAGGTTGAAAATTTAACCATTTCGTTTTATAATTCGTCTCTTTTCCTTAAAATATAAACTATTTGGTTGTATATGCAACTACTTGGTTGATAATTCGTTTTTTTTTAAATTTAGCTGTTGGGTTGAAAAATCATCTTTCCCCTATTATTCCAAAAAAATATTAGCTGACAAATTGTTGTGGAGTTTTAAGGATAGCGTTTTTCCCTAGAATTTAAACATTTTTTTGACGCTTTTTACTATTATTTAAAGAGTTAAATTTTTGGTTAAAGTACTAGAAAAGCAACTGCGGAATTTATTCTGAAACGCGAAATTCAGATAAGATAGCAACATTCATTATGCTAGTAACAGTAGCGTATCTAGAATTTACACCCACAGTATAATAATTGCTTAGAATTGCCATTTATTGTGCATAATTAATTTTTTAATACCATGCCTGCGATTTTAATTCTAATTTTTTCAATTTTGGAATATTCTCAAGGTAAGATAGCTGAATTTCAAAGGCTTTAATTCTAAATTGCCAAATTACAAAAAATTAAATTTACGTAGTACAATGTCTATATTGACTGTGGGTGTATTTATTTGTGCTCATTTTATGAGCATTTTTCTCCCTCATAGCTATCAAATAAGTTTGCTTCCTCATAGGTATCAAATAAATTTGCTTTCTCGTAGATCGGAGAGCCCATCAAAATTTCAATAAATGCTTTCTGTTAGAATAAAAAAGTTTTAACCTTACATTAGTGTTATATTCTAAATTTAAAAAAAATTGTTTATGAAACCTATTTGATTTTTTTTTTAATTTCCAAGTCGTTATTGATTAATCAAGAATGGCCATTGAAATTTCGTCGCGTTTCGAAGACGCAAACTATTATGTACACTAAAAACAGTACTGGTATATTTGAAATATAAAAAATTCCTCTGGTAAACAAGGTGGATAATTTTTTAAACAAATTTTAAAAATGTTTTTCTAGAGTATGTAGGGTGGACACTGGACCAAGAATTTTAAAAAACTTTGATTTTAACCATTTTTTAATAATTAGTTAAATTGTTATCTTTTTCAATTCTGGTATCATTAAATAGGGAATTTGTAATTCGAAAATCTTTTACTTTAAACATTTTCGATTCTTAATTTTTAAGCGTACATTTTAATCCAAAATTTTTTTAATGCAGTTTCAAAGACTTAAATCATTAAAAATTAGAAGCGCTTAAAATCGAAGATTTGTAATAAAAAAAAACATTTATAGTTGATCCACTGTAAATATTATAAATTATGTAATGACTTTTAAAATGAAAATTTTGCTTTAGCATTACAAAGTGAATAATATTAGATGTTATAAGACGATTCTAAAACAGTTTATAATTTTAGAATTTCCAGATTTTAACGTTAGAAATTAAACTGTTTCAAATGTTAGTTAAACAACCGTATCAACATCTTCCAACTGAAAATTTACAAACTATCCTCAATTTAAGAATAACTTCAAAATAATTATGAATCAAATAGTAAAAACTAAAGAAAAAAACTTTCAATTTTAATTGTTCTACTTAAAAAATTTTAATTTGCAAGTCAAATTTTTGAATTTTGATTTATAAATAACAATTACAAATTTTGAACGGGAAAGGAATTTTAAATTATTCAGAAGAATATAAAGCATTTTATAGGAAAATGTCAAATGATTTTTTAATATTTAAAAATTTATTTGAAAAAAATATTTAGAACGATTAACAAAAGTATCAAAATGAAATGTGGAAGATTTTAAGAAAATTTTTCTTATTTGGCAGCATTTAAAAAAAAAATATTAGGAAAAATTTTAGGAATACTTGGAATCACTTTAAAAGGTATTTAGAATCTCTGAACATTCTTAAAAGTAATTTAATACTTGAAAAAAACGTATAACGACACGTTATTGTTTCAAGATTTTGAAATAAAATCTTGAAGCATTTCAAGGATTTCTAAAGTATATAAAAAAGAAATAATTTAAATTTTAAGTTAATAAGTGATTAGATTAAGATTTATTGAATCTTTGGTGCTACCTTCATTTCAGAAGTTTTTAGTTTATTAAAAAAATTTAAACCTTCAATTTTTTATGTTTCTAGCTTGAAATTGCCTAGAATGATATAATTTGGAAAATGTTTAAATGCATTGATTGATTCTTCAATTTAGAGCATTAAACCTTATAATGTCGATTTCTATTTTTGGAACTAAATCAGAATCTTTAAACTCTACAATTTATAAAAGTTAAAAAAAATTATTTGGCAGTTTAACTGCATTTAATTTAAAATTGCTCAGCTGAAAAGTGTTAGTATCTTCCATTTTATACATGTAAGTTATTGAGCATTTGAACACAACATTTTTTAATTTAAACAATTTTAAGTTTAAGTCCTAAAATTATAAATTGAGTAGTTACACTTGGAGAGCTTTAATTTACAGCTCTGATTTTATTACTTAAAAATGAAACATTTTAGCTTTAGAGTTTGATTTTTGAAATTAGATTGACCGTGAAAATTGTTTGGGGACCGGAAAATGACCGGGAATTTTTTTCTTTGATTAATACGGCTATCCTGGTTATGACGAGTCATAAAAGGTTCTTCAATTAGATAATATAGGAGCACCTCGAAGACACAAACAAATATATCATATATATTAGATTATTATTTTGTTCCCAATATTAAATTTTTTTTACTCATGTCATGAAGACAAACAATATTTTTTTGTAATATATAAATTGGTATTGCTAGATCACACGAGGTCATAGTAGGTACTTTAATAGATCACTCCATGTGTCTCGAAGACGCGAACAAACATGTCAAGATACAGTGCTGCCGTATTTTGTTTGTATGAGACAAACTTTTTCTTAGATAAGCAAAATAAAAATGTTTTTTTTAACTTCATAAATCGGTACTTTAGTCAATTAGGTTCAGCAATAGGTCAATCAATGCGTCTTGAAGATGCAAACAATTGCACTAGACATATTATAGTTGTATTTCGAATATCAAATAAGTTTTTCTCATCTAAAAAGAATAAACATTTTTTTTACTTCATAAATTTGTACTGGTGGGGCATAAAAGTTTCAACAATAGGTCGATCGATGCATCTCGAAGACGCGAACAAATACACTGCATATAATATTGATGTATTTTGAATTTAAAAAAAGTTTTCCTTATGTAAAAAGAGTACAATATTTTTCTGAAACTTTTTAAACCGGTACTGGTAGGTCAAAAAGTTTCAACAAGAGGTCAATCGATGTGTCCCGATAACGCCAACAAATATATACTATGTATCGTATTGATATAGTTTGAATGTCAAAAAACTTTTTCTCATATCGATAAGGTAAGATTTTTTTTTAAATTTCTAAACTAAAAAAAACTCGCCTAATTGGCTTCCAACTGACATGATCATATCTCTCACTTTTCTAAATATGGTAAACAGAAAAAAGTTACACACACATCCATGGAAATTTTTTTAAATTATGTATATTTGAACATTTAGGGCATCACAAATCTCTCTCTATGAAGAAGCAATATTTCATTTTTTTTTATGCAATACTATCATGAAGTAATCTAAAATAAATAAAAAGAAAAGTGACAGGATACGCGAGACGTTTCTTCTCCCATGTCATTAATTCCCAGAGTAAAAACTTTGTTTTCTCTTGTTGTAAATGACTACAAATCCAGTTTTTATCTTCTAACGTTCCGATAATCTTACGTTTTATTTTTAAGAACAAAAATGTTTCTTCTTTTACGTCTAAGAAAATTTTAATTCATAATTAAAATAGACACAATAAAAAAAAGATATTAATATACGTAGTAAATTATAATAGTGATCCATTGGGAATCAGTGAAAAGTCGCCAAAATTCCAGTCGTTACAATTCCAGTCGTTACTCATTGATATCTCAATAGAAAATATGACTAAGAACTGAAATACCTAAATTTGAATTAGATCAAACTGACTAACTGAAAAAAGAAACTTAATCACTGATTCATTCAGTTATATTATTAATTAATTATTATTATTTATATTTATATATTTTATATTATTAATTAATTATTCAGTTATATTATTATTCAAATTTTGAGTAAAAAGTCTAAACATCGGTTAAATTTCATGAAAACAATTAGTCAATAGAATGTAGACGCCTTTGATTGAAAACTTAGAGAAATTATTTTCCCCGAAGATTTGAGAAGTTTTTCTACGGCGGATTAGTGAAGTTTGACTGAAATTTTAATATAGATTTTAGGTTTGAATTAATTTAAATTAACAAAGTCCTAAATTAAAAAGGGGTTAGCATCTATTTGAATAAACTCTATTCAAATGTAACTGATTTTTAGTAATAAAAAAAACTAGTTTAGATTTATATAGAAGATACTAGCCATGTCTCCACTGGAAAATCAATGAATTAAGATTGACCTTTTTTAGGTGAAAATACAGTAATTTTGTTAAATATTCGTCTTTTTCGGTCGTGGAAAATTTAACTACGTTGTTCAAAAATCTTTTTTTGTTTGGTTTAGAATTATTTTCTTCGACTAAAAATTTAACTTTTCTATTTTCGTTTGAAAAATGTAATTCTTTGGTAGTTTAAAATTTAATTAACTGCATTACATTTCACTTTTCTAGTTAAAGATGCTTTATCTTGGTTGAAAACTGTTTCGTTTAAAATTTTACCATTTTGCTCAAAATTAGATTTATCTATTTAATTTTTGGGTAGAAATTGTCCTTCTTAGTTGAAAATTAATATATTATGTTGAAATTTCGTCTTTTTGATGAAAAATTAAATAATTAAAATTAAAAATCATTTGGTTGAAAACTGAACTACTTCGGTGAAAAATTCAACTATGTCGTGGAAAATGTTTTTTTTTTAATTAATTTTTTCAACTGAAATTTGTTTTGTAGCAGCATATTTCGATATAGAATTAATCTTGTCGGTTGAAACTTCATGTTTTATGTTAAAAATACAATTATGTGGTGAAAAATAATCTAATTTATAAAAAATTTAACACTTTTTTAAAAATAAGATTTTTTTGTAGAAAATTCAACTATTGAGTTGATAATTCACAATATTTGTTGAAAATTAAAACTCTTTTGAAAATTCCTCCTCTCGTTGAAAATTGAACATTTCGTTGAAAAATATATATTTTTTTAAATTAATTTCTTTTAAATGAAAATATAAATACTTTAATTTTGATTTTAAATTGATCTTTTTTCGATGAAGATTCAACTATTTGGTTGAAAGTTTAATTATTATGTTAAAAATTAATTTTTCGTTGGACGATGCATAACTTTAGTTAACAATTCATCTCTTTATTATAAATATAACAATTTTATTGAACACATTTTTTTTGTAAAAAATTAATTTTTTTAACGAAAAGTCTGCTAAAAACTGCGTTGAAATTCTTTGTATTTTGTTAAAAATTCGTTAATTTCGGTGTAAGATTAATCTTTTTCTTTGAACATTTTCGTCATTCTAGTTCATATTATATATGAGTAATTTTTAAATCTGTGTTTTCCTAGTTCCAGGATTCTCGTAAATGTAATCTAAAAGGCGTGTTAAAATTGTCAATGAAGTTAGTTATGCTAATTTATTATTGCCCCAGGTTACAAAATGGGTACAAGTTATAATTACGAGTTTGTATTTATATTATGGTACACCCACACTCAGCGCAAACTTCCGACATGAGCAAAACAGTTTTAACTTTATGGGTTAATATCCTCTGATCCGGTTTTCTCGTTAAAGTTATATGAGAAGTTTAAAAAAATTTTTATTGAAGCTGACGCGAGTAATTTCAGCAGCGGTGAGAGAATCGAGAGCGAAAGTCTCGGTTCATTACGCAAGTCCTTAATCTACGATGCTGCGAAACTCCCTTTGTATTGTTTCATGATTAGATTGTATATAACATTATTATAATTTAAAATTTTAAATAGTCCATGTGTATTTTTTACATTATTAAATTAATTTAAGTACTTAAATTATATAATTAGTCACGAATTTTCAAAAAATGGTAAATGGCGAAGAATTTCTGTAAAAAGTACTTCAAGAAGTATAAGTCAAGAATAATAAATAAAAAATTTATAAATTTAAAATTATTTTCTTTTGTTTATAAAATATTCTTATTGAAAATGCAGATTTCATACCGCTTCATATTCTTATCCCTATTTGACCTCTTTCCCCATTTTAAATAATTTATCTGTTTTATCCTGTTATTCAATAATAGAACCCTATAATAAAATCCAACAATTTTTGGTTAAAAATTCATTCTTTTTTTCAAGAAATTCCTTTTTTTGTTGAAGATTCATCATTTTAATTAAAGTCATCTCTTTGGTTGAAAAGTTAACTTTTTTCCTAAAAATAAATCTTTCTCTTGATAATTCAACTATTTCATTGAAATTTGAACTACTTTGTTAAAAATGGGCTAATTTTAGTTAAATGTCTTGTTGAAATTTCTTTTTTTTTTAATTTAAAATTAATTTTTTCATCTGAAAATTTAACTATACAGCATTCTTAGTTACAAAATTAAAATTTGTCCTCTATAAGTTGAAAATTCAACTATTTGGTTGAAGATTCATGTATTTTGTTGACAAATTTTTTTCTCATAGAAAATTAATCTTCTTTGCTGAAAAATCATATTTTGGGTTGAAGATCCATGTATTTTGTTAAAAATTATTTTTTCTTTGGATAATTGATCTTCCATTTAAAACAGCATTTTTTGGTTGAAAATTCAGGTGTTTGTTTGAAAATGCATCTATTATGTTGAAAATAAAACTATCTCGTGAGTAATTTTTTTTGCCGAAAATTCAACTATTTGATTGAAAATTCCTACTTTCGGATATAAAATTTATCTTTCTTGGTTGAAAATTAACTTTTTTCTCGAAAATTTAAATTTCTTCCACAAAATTCTTCTTATTCTCTCAGCAAAAAAACTATTTGGCCATTTTTAATTAAAAATTAATCTTTTGTTTTAATGAAAATTGCATAATTTTGTTCGAAATATCGCCCTTATGTATAGAAAATGTATCGTTATGGTAGAAAAGTAATCTGTTATGGTTAAATACAAACCTTCTGTGGGAGATTCAACTATCTTCTTAAAAAATTTCTTTTTATTAGTTGAAAATGTAACTATTTGATTAAAAATTCAACTATTTTGGTCATATATTTTACTGTTTAATTGAAAATTTACTTTTTTGTTGGAAATGTGTCTTTCTGGATATAAAATTAATCTTCTTTGTTGAAAAAATATCTTTTATGTTGAATATTCATGTATTTTGTTTCAAATGCAACTATTTAAAAAAAAATTAAACTATCTTGTTAGTCGCTTTCGCTCTAAAGTTAAAAGATTTTTTTTATTCCTTCTTTTGGATAGAAAATCCACATTTTTAGTAGAAAAGTCATCTTCTTTGGTAAAAAATTCATCTTTCTGGAATTAAAATTAACTTTTTTGTTAAAAATTTGTGTTTTTAAGTAGAAAATAAATCTTTATGACAGAAAAGTAATCTTTGTTGACTAAACATTCAAATATCATCTAAAAAATTTATCTTTTTGGCTTGAAAACGAAACTGTTTGAAAATTGAACCATATTGATAGAAAATTAAAAAATGTGGTTAAAAAATAACATTTTTGGTTAAATATTCACCTATTTAGTTAAGCATTAAACGTTTTGTTAAAAAATAATACGTTCTGGATCAAAATTAGTCTTTTCTCGTTGAAAATTTATCTCTTTCGGTAGAAAATTTAATTTTTTTTATTGATAATTCAACTATTTTGTTAAAAATGTAATATATTTCGAGAAAAAAATCACCGCATTTCGTCTGTTTGGAAAATGTTACCAGATAGAAATATTAATTCTCAGAGAAAAATCAGGGAATTTTAAAAATTAAATTTTGTGTTTATCCTCTATCAGATTTTTTACATTACTTAATATTAATTTTATTAATTTTAATCAGTTGCTCATTTCTGGCTGTTTAAAAATGAAGTCTGGCTGATTATTTTCTCAAGTTCACTGATATGAATGAAATTAGTTCAAAAATTGTATCTAGGCTGAATAAATTGACAGAAAAATTCTATAATCAAATATATATAATTTTTCAATTCCAGTTGGAATTTTCGATGTTTTTAAGTACAACAAAGTTTTGTGCATTATGAACTATTGTAAAATAGTTACAGATATTTTAGTACACAGAACTGAAAGCTAGAAGAGTCATTCAATTATTATACATATAAAATATGTAATGAATGAAATCTGCCAAACCATCATTTTATGCTTGAAGAATGAGAAATAATATGTTTATTGCACAATGCATAATATGTTGCTCAATCGTAATAAGTATGTCATTGTCTACAGACATTTATGACGATTCTTGAATTTTTGATTACGTTTTATAAAATGTAACATTCGATGAATGTATACCAGAAATAAGAACAGTTTTGCATCCGTAGTTGTGTACTTACTGC
>JAWWLR010000149.1:11686294-11701943 GCA_035041075.1 Acraspis erinacei | reverse complement strand
GATTTCCTCTTTGCGCCTTCGCCAGCACTCAGTAAAAAATTAAGACGAACGGACGGAGAAGAGTGAATCCTGAAAAATGAAAAAATCTAGAAATGTTTAAATTAAAAATATTTTTCTTATATTTTGTACAAAACAAATGAAACATAAAATTATTTTTTATTTGCATTGATCCAGAATTTGAAGTATTTGCATATTTAAGTTATTTTAGTTTAAAATCAATAATATTTGAGTAAATTATATTTAAAATCGTGAATATTGAAATTAAAAATGAAACTAAACGAATTCTACATTTCTTTTGACTTAATTAAATTACAACAATTTTTAATTAAAAGATTGAATTATTAAAAATTAAGAATTAATTTGAAAGTGTCAAATTAATAATAATAAATGTAAACATTAAATAAATAAATTGCAGTGGCTGACAAGATTCACGTATCTAGTCTAGTAAGTTTCTTCTTGTGTAATGAGTATTGCCCGCACACGATGGTCATCTAACCGTGTAATCATGATTCTTAAGGAAGTTATTGAGCGTCTTCAGCATGCATTTAGTGATTGCTTAATTAAATAAACGGAAATTTATCGGATCGGCAAGCGTCTCACTAGAAAATTTCTATTATCCAGATTCTAGAAAGTATAATAAAATTATATCCTAGAATTCACTTTTGCGTTCTTTCAAGCGCACTTTGCATTACATAAGGAGATTATAAAACCTTGGCCTATAATTGATCGACAAATCATATATGCTCATTTACAAATATTTGTAAACCAAAAATAATATATTTATTTCCCAATTCTGAAATCATTTAAAAAGTTTTTCAAGCTTTAAATCTTGATATGCCAATCAACATGCAGGATTTGTTGTTTCAATCACAAAGAAATTTTTTAATCAGCCCTACACAGAGCGGATTAGAGCTAATGTGAAGTTAGCTGACGAACGTAGCTCAGCTTACACATGCGGAGAACCTCGTCAGCGTGGGCCCATACGCTAGACATGCACGCTCCTACGTGCCCCCCTCTCTACGGCCTGATGGTTCTCCGCCTGTGAGATCCGAGCTGCGTACGTCAGCTAACATCACAGTGGCTCTAATCCTCTCCTTAAGCATTGAAATTAATATATCATTTGCAGAAAGCGGATAAGAGCCACTGTGAAGTTAACTGGAGCGCAGCTCGGCTCTCACATGGGGAAAACCGTCGGCCCGGCAGAGAGTGGCTCAAGAAGCAAGGTGCACATTTCGTGTGCGCTCACACGCTTGCCCCTGATCTAACTGGAATTCTCTGCATGTGAGAGCCGAGCTGCGCTCGTCAGCTAACTTCGCTGTATCTCTAATCTGCTCCCTAACTATCTGTAAGCGAAAGACAGAATAAATTGAATGAAACATTCAATTATTTTTAACTATAAAGAATTATAGATCTCTTCCTTTTTTTACTTTATATTTCATTTCAATCATTAATAGCCCAAATATTATGACAATTATTTCACGATAAGATGGATTAGGTTTATATTATTATCGTGCAATTATTAAAGATATAATGTTATTAATAATAATTGAATTATTATTTATTTAATTTAATTTTCCTGTTTTCTCAAGTCAATCGAAAAAAATTTTTTTGGTCGTAAGAAATTAGTTTCCGATTTGGAACAGAAAAATTTGTAAATGAGTAAATGATAAAAAAAATAATATTAAAATATTAATTATTTTATTAAAAAATAATTGCTAACTGAAATTAATAATTCTTTACGAAAATTCCCTGCCCTAAAGTGTAAATTATAGTTCATTGTGGAAGTCATCTGTATCAAGTCACAATTACATTCATTTATTTCCAAAAATGCCTTGTTCCGAGTCAGAATAATATCCAGTTACAAAATGTTCTATTATAATTCAGAAATATAGTGTCTACATTTTCCTAATATTTTTAAGAGCAAAGTTTCAAATTCTGCCAAATGTTTTTTTGAAAAAAAATTAATTTGAATAAAATATATTTTGGACCAAGTAATCTTTTAGATTGGACAAATTCTGATATGGAACAGGGATTGTTTGGTAAATTCCGTTATTAAAAATGAGAATAAATATAATTTTTTTTAATGTACCGTTCCATGTCCAAAACTCCCTTTCCCTGACATAAAATTATAATTCTTTACGATATTCGCTGTTACAAACTAAAAGTTATAATTCTTTGCAAATCACAATTAAATTAATTTCCAAAATTCTCTGTTCCAAGTCAGAATAATATTTATCTACAAAATTTCGTATTAAAATTCAGATATAAAGTCACTCCCTTTTTCTAAAATTGTCAGAAGGAAAATTTCAAATAGTGACGAATTCTATCTTTAAACAGGTATTTTTGTTAATTTCCTTCTTTTCCACTAGAATTTAAAGTCTTTTCCAACATTTCCTTTTTATGTCATAACTTCCCTTTTCCAAGTTGAATTATAATTCTTTAAAGAAACTCCCTGCCCTAAAGTAGAATTATAATTCTTTACGAATTTTCTATTCTAAAGTAAACCTAAAACGAAAATTATCATTTCTCATGAAAATTCTCCCGCAGCTCTACATAAAAATTATAATTCTTCAAAAAATTCCTTGTTCCAAAGTCAATATTCTAATTCTTTACTGAAATTTTCTATTTCAAAATCGAAATAATTAATTATTTACTAAAATTCCATGTCGCAAACTCAAAATTAAATTTATGTAAGGAAATATAATTTTGTAGATTGGGACAGCGAATTTCCGTGACGATTTATCATTTTTACTTTGGGACAGGGAGAGTTTCCGTGAATAATTATAATTTGTCTTCAGACAGGGAATTTTTGACATGAAGCGAGACTTTTGGGGACAAGAATTACATTCTTATTTAGAAGAAGAGAATTTTTAAATCCCTCTTCCAAGTCAGAATTCATCATAATTCATTACGGGAATCCCCTGTCCTAACTCAGAATGTAATTATTTTGTAAAATTCCCGATTATGAGTGAGAATTATAATTTTTTGCAAATTCCCTGTCCCAACTCAGAATTAGAATAATAAAATAATTTCCCGGTTTTCCGATTTCCCGGCGAAGTAGATACCCGGATTTATTTTTAAATAAAGGGAATATGATTATTTACCATTTTCTTCTGTTTTTTATTTTAGGATGCGAAAGTATGGGTACCACATCCGGAGAAGGTTTGGGAGGAGGCATATCTGTTGGAAGATTACAAATCCGACAAAGGAACTTTGGAAATCCAAACAGAAGAATCGAATCAGACAAAAGTTTTAGAAATCAAAAGTGATGCCGACCTTCCGCCATTGAGAAATCCAGACATCCTTATAGGAGAAAACAATCTAACTTCTCTCTCGTTTCTCCACGAACCTGCGGTTTTATACAATTTGCAGATTCGTTTCCAGAGACGTTGCATCTATACTTACTGTGGAATAGTACTCGTTGCCTTTAATCCTTACAATGAATTGCCCATATATGGTAACGATACAATTTGGGCCTATAGAGGCCAAGCCATGGGTGACCTTGAACCCCACATATTTGCGGTCGCAGAAGAAGCCTACACCAAACTGGAAAGGTAATTTATGAAACTAATTATTTTATAGTTTTAATTATTATGAATTTTCCCATGCATGGCAGTTTATTCCGCAATTTCTGGTGAAACGCGACCTTACACAACTTCAGTAGCCCCATACTTCAAATTTGGAAGTAGACAGAAATCGTAGGGAGGCAGGTGCGGATTGTATGGGGGATGCAGAAGTTGTTTAAGGTCGAGTTTCACCAGAAATGGCTGAACAAGCAGCGATGAATTGGCAGGTGTGTTGCAAATACGTGTTTTTGACCATAGTAAAATTAGTAACAAAGTTGATCACAAGGTTGGATATTTTCCGGGCAGGCCTCGACTTAGTCGTAATATTATTAAAAAGAGTTATTTACAACATACCTGTCCATTCATCGCAACTTATTCAGCAATTTCAGTAAGCAGTTGCGCAAACGTCTAACTACGTACGCGTCGTATTTCAGGATGACGGAACACATCGAACCAAGATCGTGCATTAAATGGCCTAGGGGGGTAAGCATGCAAAAATTTCCCCCGCACGTATCAAGTTCATATTTCCATTATCGATTGGAATCCGTGTGACATAACATTCGTCCAAAGGATAACTCAAACATTTTATTTTTAGTGTAGTTATATAGGGGAAAGTAAAATAAAATAAGTCATTTTTCTCAAAAAGTACTGAACCCATTTTCATGATCCAAATATATGTTATAGTCACCCATAAGACTAGTAAAAAATTTAAATATTTAAAATAAAAAAATAGGGCTAAAAAACTGTTTAAAATATTTCAAACCTTTCTTTGAGGTTATGTGGTGCCGCGCCGTGTGTGTATTGCGTATAGCGCACAACATTTCCCCAATACCCGGAACATTACACATCGATCGAAAATGACGAAACTGATTTTGATGATCGAAATGTAGGTAATAGTCACCCAAAAGACTAGTTAGAAACAAAAAATTTGAACATTTGAACATGAAAAGTAGGCTTAAAAGAAATGTTTTAAAAAGTTTCAACATTTTTTTGAGGTTGTGTTTTAGTGATACACCTCTAGTTTTTTTGGGCAAAAATATTTATATTGTCTACTTCAAAATATATTTTACCCCAATTTTTCGTAGTGTCACTTCATGGCTTAAAAAGCAAAGTCTGCCGCGGGGTACCGCACCGTGCGTGTTTTGCGTATAGGGCACAACATTTTCCCAAGGCCTGTAACATCACAGATTGATTGAAAACAAAGAAAATAATTTGTATTAATGAAATATATGTAATAGTCACCCAAAAGATTAGTTAAAAACAAAAAAAATTAATTTTTAAATTGAGAAGTAGGGGTAAAAAAAAGTTTTAAAAAGTTCCAACATTATTTTTGAGTTTGTTTTTTAGTGATACACCTCTAATTTTTTAGGAAAAAAACTTATATTGTTACCTTATATTGTTAACTTATATTTCAAACTTTTTTCTAACTAGTCTTGAGGGTGACTAACATATTTCGATTATCAACATCACTTTTGTCGTTTTCGATCGATCGGTGATGTTCTAGGATTTGAGGTAATTTTATGCGCTATACGCAATACGCTCACGTCGCCCCGCACCAGATTTGGGTCTTTTAAGCCATGAAGTACCCTTATGAAAATTTTTGGTAAAATATATGTTGAAGTAGATATTATAAATATTTTCTTCTTTAAAAAAAACTAGAGGTGTATCACTAAAACAAAAACTCAAAAAGAAATGTTTGAACTTTTTAAAGCATTTCTTCACTTCTACTTTTTATTTTAAAAATTTCTGATTTTTTATTTCTGACAAGTCTTATAGGCGACTATAACATGGATTTCGATTGTAAAACTCGGTTCAGTAGTTTTCGAGAAAAATGAGTGTTTTATTTTACTTTCCACCTCCATAACTCCCCTAAAAATAACATTTTTGAGTTATCCTTTGGAGGAATGTTATTTCACACGGTTGCCCATCTATAGTGGTAATATGAACTTGATACGTGAGCTGGAAACTTCTGTATGCTGACCCCCCTAGGCCCTTTTGCCAAAAACTTGGCCATTGATGTGCGGAAACCTTCATTATAATTCGATTTTCTGAATTGGAGGGATAATTTTTTATTTACAACATTTTTTCTCAAATTTTTAAATATTTGTTTACTTTCTATTTGGATTGCGTTAATAATTAATTCAATTCAATAAAAATCATTATTTAAACAAATTATTATTTTTCATAACTATCTTGTTCTTTATTAATGCTAGATAATTGCGTTTTCTTCTAGAATTTTCAGCTTTGACCCATTTTTTACTTACTAAAGCTGAAAATTGCAGAAAAAAGCAATTTCTAGCATTATTCAAAGAGAATATTAATAACAATAATAATAATTGTTTTAAACAATTATTTTTCTTAATATTAATTAACTATTATCTCGCCCTAATTTAAAATACCACGGTTTGTTTTTAAACCGTGATTTACTTTCACCATTCTAAAATAAGATTGCTAAAAATAATAATAAATTGTTTAAACAATGTATGTGAATATCTAATTAGCAGTATAAGTTAGTATTTTATGTATTAGAAAGAATTTTCATTATTTAAACCGCAAAACCCATTTTTTCACTTATGGGTTTTTTTGGGACCCTGTAAAACAGAATCCTGGGGTTGATATTTAATAAAAAATATTTCATTGGTATTCTCTAGCTAATTGTGAAGAGAAATGTAGAGTTTCAACTCGATTCATCTAATATTGACTTGATTTAAACTTGATGGGGCTTCACTCACCTCAAGGTATCTTTTTTTAATGGATTTATTTTTGTATGGATTGGAACAAATTTCCGGTTTATATGCATCAAAATGAAAAAGTAATTTTTCCCATCAATTTTTAGACCACCCTAATGGCCTGATTAAAAATATTTTTTTATTTCCAATCATACTAATTTCAACTTTTTTTATTGAATTCCTTCTCAAAATTTTCAATTTTTATATTTATTTTTAAATCTAAAGTTTAACCCATGGAATAAGGTTCAGTGATCGAACGAATGTCAACAGGGCTTCGTGGAACTCAATAGCTAGAATTATAAGGCAGGGCTTCCTAAAACTGTAATAAAAAAAAACAACTTGCATGAGAAGTTCTTCACTGGAAATTAATTATTTTTAGAGAGAGTCACGATCAGTCCATCATCGTCTCTGGAGAATCCGGTGCTGGAAAAACGGTTTCTGCAAAATATGCAATGCGGTATTTTGCGACTGTGGGCGGTTCTTCGAAAGAAACGCAGGTCGAGAAAAAAGTATTATCCTCCTCTCCCATTATGGAAGCCATAGGAAACGCCAAAACAACGAGAAATGATAATTCTTCTAGATTTGGAAAATTTATAGAAATCCAATTCAATAAAAATTATCACATCATCGGAGCGAGTATGAGAACCTACTTGCTTGAAAAGTCTCGAGTAGTTTTTCAAGTGAGTAACATCAATTCCAAAAAATCACTATTCATAATATTCGTAAAATTTCTTTCTGAAAAAGATAAAATAAAGTTGAAAACATGAAAAACTGAAATATTTCAATATTTTTCCATATGAAATTAAAAATTTTGAATTTAAACATCCAAAACTGAACACTTTATTATTGCAATGATTAGCAATAAGTTCATTTGGAATGATTTCCAATTGAAAATGTTCCAAATTGAATAATTTCAGATTAAAAGTTTGAAAATAGGAAAATTTCTAATTTAAAGGATTTAAAATTGTATAATTCTTTGATTTAATTATTTTCATTTTTTAAATAAATTTGTTATCTAATTTTTGTTTTGTTTTACTACAACATTTTTTTTAATTAATGAAAATCGATATCTTAACTTCAAATTAATGTATACAATTTTTTATAATACATAGACAATCAAACCGTTGCATTTTTGATAAAAATAACAATTTCCAACGAAAAATATCAATATAACCTGTTATCGTTTAAATATGGATTGTAAATATTCTTTGAAATTTAACGATTTTTCATCAACAATAGCAACTTTAGAGAAAAAAATCACTAATATTACATAACTAAACGTTGTTTAAGATTGTAGTCTTCTTTTTTACCTTTTTGTTCGCTTTGAATCATAATTTACTGACAAAGAATTTTAAAATAACCGAAAGCTGTTTAAAAAAAGTTGTGAGTCTTAATTGAAATATAAATTCTGTGATGGTAACTTTAGACGAAAAGCACGAACCAAACAAACAATTGTTTAAGACTGTTAATCTTTTTGTCATTCATTTTTGCTGGTTTAAAAAGAAAAAAATTGTTCATTAAAAGACAAAACGTTAGACGATTCTGAATTTTGTTTAAATTTTTATGATTTTTATTTGAAAGTGTCAATTTTCGATATAAAACGTCAACCTAATCTAAAATTGTTAAATAATTATTAATTTTTTTTTAATTCTAGCGATTTTTTAATACAGGTTTCAATTTTTGACGAAAAATATCAATATAACCTATTATTGTTCAAATATTATAAGTATTTTTTTAAATTGCATGATTTTTGATGAAATAACATTAACATAATATAACAAAAAATTGCTTAAGATTGTACATTTTCTATAAACCTTTTTTAGTTTGTTTTAAATTTCCGATTTTCTATAAAGAATGTTAACATAGTCTAGATTTGTTAAAAAGTTTTAAACTTCTTTGAAGTATAATTTTTTTCAGTCAAAAATACAAATTTCCTATCCAAAAAAAAATCAAAACTGTTAAAAGATTATGAGGCTTGGTCAAATTATAATGTTTTTTTTTAAATACCAATTTTCGATTTAAATGACAACGAAACCTAAAATTTCAGTGTTAGTTATCGGAATTGTCCGGTTTATTATTTCTTTCAAAATAATTAGATTTAAATCTAATAATTTATTTCTGAGGGAAAACACCGACATAACAAGAAATTACATAATATTTTACAGAGTAGGATACATTCAAAATATACTTGGTTAAAAATACAAATTTCCGACAAAAAACACGAACATAATCTAAAATTGTTCCAAAATTCTAAATCTTTTTTTAAAAATTATAATGGTTTTTTGTTTTAAAGTAATAGTTTTTTATTCAAAGGTCTAGCACAAGCTAATACATTTTTAATTTGTGAATCTTCTTGGAAATCTAATTTTTTTATTAAAAATACCAATTTCTGAAAAAATACTAACATAATAAAAACTTGTTAAAAGATTCTAAATTTTATTGAAAATATATTGATTTTTGTATTAAAATCATTAAAATGCTAACGTTTGTTTGTAAATCGTTTGAGATTTTTTAATATTTTTTTGAAATATAATTTTTTTAATAAATATACCAATTTTCGAAGAAAAATGATCTTCTTTATTAAAGATGCCATTTTCCGACGAAGAATACTAAAATAATCAAAAATTTTTTAAAATTCAAATTTCTTTGTGAAACGCTGACGTAATACCTATAAACTTGCTCAAATTTGTAAATCTCATTTGAAATATTTTTTTTTACTAAATTTTTCCGATGAAAAACACTAACAGAATCCTAAATTATTAAAATATTCTAATTGCGGTTCAAATTATAATGATTTTTGTTTTACAATACCATTTTTTGCTGTAAACACCTAACCTAAAATTGTTAATTAATTATAAACCATCAAAATACAATGGTTTTGTTTAAAATAACCGATATTCTCGTGAATTACGTTAATATATCTTGAAACTGTTCAAAAGTTGAAAATCTTGTCGAAGTGTATATAATCATTTTTATTTGAAAAATATTATTATTATTATTATCTTTTTTGAGATCTAATTTATTTTATTTAAAAAATGCAATTTTCCAACCAAAAACAAAAACATAATCTTTTTTAAAAGATTCCAAATCTTGTTCAAATTTTAATGGTTTTGGTTTTAAAACATAAATTTTTTGTAAAAAGGTAACATAGCCTAAAATAATGGAATGTTTTGAATCTTCTTTGAAATCTAATATTGTATTCAAAACACCAGTTCTCGACCAGAAACACTAATATAATCTAAAATCGTTAAAACATTCAAAATATTGTTCAAATTATGATGATTTTTATGTCAAAATACTAATTTTTTATGCGAACCGCTAACCTAAAATGGTTTATTTCGTGAATCTTTTTTTAAATCTTTTGTTTTTTATAATAAGCACAAATTTTCAAAGAAAAACACTAACATAATCCAAAGTTGTGAAAGGCTTGTAAATCGGACTCAAATTATAATAAATATTTCGAAATTCCAATTGATTGTTCAAAAAGCTAACACAACCTTAAATTGTCAAAAGTTCGGAATCTTCTTTGAGATCTAAATTTTTTTTGTATTAAAAATATGAATTTCCATCGAAGAACACTAACATAAAAAATGTTAAAGATTCTAAATATTGTTTATATTATAATGATTTTTGTTTTAAGAGACCAATTTTTGGTGTAAAAAGCTACCAATTTCTGAGAAAAAACAATATAACATAATCCTAAATTGTTAAAAGATTCTAAATCTTTTTCAAATTATAATAACTTTTGTTTTAAAATACCATTGTTTGATGTCAATCGTTAACGTATCATAGGATTTAAAAAACATTACGAACCTTTATAATATAATGATTTTAATTTAAAATAAAAGATTTTCTGTCAAGAAAACGTTTATATAACCTGAAACTTTTAAAAAATTGCAACTTTAATTTTTAAGCCTTCTTCCAAATTTTTTGATTTCACATTAAAATTCTTTTTAAAAAAGACTAGTTTTAGCGAGAATCACTATGATAGAACATTTATGTGTACAATAAATAATTCATCTAAGGTTTTCTGTGAATTTTCTTAATAAAAGGGATTATTTGTACACTGTTAAAAATGTTTGGATTTCTACATAACTTCTACAAGACTTCCACAATGCAAGCGTAAGGTAAAATTTCAAATATGGTATTGGAATGACGAATTTGCAATACATGTACTGTAAGTGTTTTAAATCATGAGGTCACGGTTCAGCTTTCCAAATACGAATTAAAGCATTTTTAGGACGAAAATTGCGCACAAGGAAATCACGGATTTAATGGAAGGCGCGGAATTCTCACGGAATTCAGGAAATTAATTAAATTCGTGGAATTCATGACTTAAAGGAATTCGTGAACATAAAGGAATTCACCAAACCTATGAAATTCGTGGAATTCTTGAAATTCACAGAAGTCACGGAATTCGTAGAATTCATGGAATTGAAGGAACTCACGAAATTTATAGAATTCACGGAATTTATAGAATTCACGGAATTTATGGCATTCATGAAAATCACTGAATTCAAGTAATTCATGGAATTCAATGAATTCGCGAAATTCGAGAAGTTTATGGAAATTAAGGAATTCACGGCATTTATAGAATTTACGGTTTTAACGGAGTTCAAGGAATTCAGTGAAATTCCGGAATTCAAGGAATTCACTAAAATCAAGGAATTTACGAAATTCATCGAATTTTTGGAATTCAAGAAATTCATGGCATTTACGGAATTCACGGAAAACGCTTAATTTATGGAATTCAAGGAATTCATGGAATTCGCGGAATTCAAGTAATTCGCGGAATTGACTGTTATTACGGAAGTTACGGAATCCAAGGAATTAACGAAATTGACGGGAATGAAGGAATTCACGAGATTTACGTAATTCATGGAATGCAAGGAAATTGCGAAACTCATACAAAAATGCACGAAATTCAGGCAATTTACGGAATTTATGAGATTCATGAATTCCATACATTCCGTGATTTCATTGAAATTCATGAATTCCTTTAATATGGTGAATTCCAAGAATTCCACGATTTCCTAGGAAATCACGATTTAGTTCAATTCCTTGAATTTCCTGAATTCCGTGAGTTCCGTGAATCTCACGAATTCCATGAATTCCGTAATTTCCATGAATTTCGCGTATTCCATGAATTCCCAGAATTAGTTGAATTTCGTGAATTCCTTGAATTCTTTGGATTCCATAAGCTCCTTAAATTCTTTGGATTCCGTGAGTTCCGTAAATTGCGTAATTTCCGTGAATTCCATGAATTCTGTGAATTTACAGAATTTTTTAAATTCCGTAAATTCCATGAAGTCCTTAAATTCCTTACATTTCGGGAATTTCATGAATTCTTTGAATCTCGTGAATGCCTTGTTTTCCGTGCACACCGTGAATTCCTCAAATTCTTTAAATTTCTCGAATTCCACGAATTCCTTCAATTGCATTGAACAAGTATTATAAAATTCAAGTACATGTGAGGCAAAATACCAATGCCAGCATATGGAAACTAAAACATTATGTATTGTAGCTGGAGTAGAGAAATTGTTGCAATTGAAATTCTAAAAATTCATTTTCTTTTTAGGCAAATGGAGAGAGGAACTACCACATATTTTACCAAATATGCGCAGCCGCAAAAAAACATCCCCACTTACATTTAGCTTTTCAGAGTGAATTCCATTATTTAAATCAGGGTAACGATCCTGTGATCGATGGTATCGACGACTTAGCTTGCTTCGAAGATACAGTTAGCGCACTCACTACGCTCGGATTTAGTTCTAAGCAACAGGATGATATGTTTCGAATTTTAGCGGCCATACTTCACTTAGGAAATGTTCATATTACAAATAGTGATTCTCAGGGAGGAGACCATGGTGATTCCGAAGGAAGTACCATATCCGTAAGTAATTTTGTTTAAACTAACTGTGACATATAAAATAAAGCCTCGTATAGAAATTTTCCTACTTAGTCCCGTTTAAAAAGAGCGAGGGGCTACTCACTAAGAAATCTGCAAATATCTGCATTGAATTCTTATAGAGATTTCCAATATTTCAATGTATAGAGTTCCTAAAAACAAAACCAAAATCTAAAGACCAAATTTGGACAACCTTTATTAGACGTGCTTATTGTAATTTAAAAAAAATCCTCCAGAAAAAATAATTTTCCTAAAAAAATTTAAAAATACCATTTTTGACATAAATAAAAAAGAGGAAAGAAAAATGAGATTGATTGTTGATCGTTAAATAGGATTTTAAATTTGATTATCTAATATAAATTACTTAACTTTTAATTCCAATGTTTCTTTGAGATTGCCGGGAGTTCCGAAATTGGCGATCCTTCACGCGACCAAAACGTGGGAGTCTATAGGCTCGGCTAAACTCGGCTAAACTCGGCGTTTTTCGGATTCAGTCGGCTGATCGTTTCACACAAATAAGCGAGCGTATGTAGGAATGCTCCACACCAACCCATCTCTGTCCACGCTTTGCCAAAGATTTCCAAGATTTCTCTAGAATTCTGGATTGCTGAGAGATTTCCAAAAGTTCCTCCCAGAGTTCTCTTAAGATTTCCCGCGCAGAAAATTAATATGAGTCTAATATAAGATTATTTCTTTAAGAGTAGCCCCTCGAAAAAGAGGCACTGACAAGGCACAAACCAGTATTTCTATTTTGAGTACAGGGTGTTAAATTATAATCGGGCTCTAATGAGGCTTTAAAATAGGGGTGTCGAATTATTTTCATGCATATTTCTGTGAGATTTTGGCGATGCTTGCTATCTAGTTTTCACTAGAGATACATTGTTACGCCACTTTTCTAACAAAACCTAATAATTTTTCCTTAATTTTTGTACTATATTTTTATTTAAAAATGATTATATAAATTAAGAAATAGCATAACAGTTAGAATTCCATTATTTACTTGTTTCACTGATTAAATTAGAAACATCGTATTAATATTGGATATTATTTGTGTAATGATTTTTTTAATGTTGAAAAAATGCAGCTCACGGGAAAAAATGTGTGGCCCATGCAAGTTTGCCCGACCAGGGCCACACTAGAAGTAAGGAAAACTGGTCAGAATGCTACTAAGCTCACCTCAATATTTCTGCATTGAATGACGCTCGCCAAATTTAGACGTTACATTAAAACTAAAAAATCTAAAATATTTCCAATTAATTTAAATAATTCGAAGGGACTTCAAAGAATTTGAATGATTTTTTAATAATTTTTTTGTTTTTAAAAATTAAAAAAGATCTACGGGAATTTAAAATATCCTACGTATTGTTAATAAATTTCAATAATTTGAAGCGATTTCAAACAATTTAAAATATTTTAGCGCCTTTTAAAGAAATTCCAAGGCATATTCGAGGGATTTGAAAATTTTCAAGAAATATAAAAAGATTTCAAAGAATTTGAAATATTTAAAAAGATTCCAAATCATTTTTAAACGATTTTTAAAATTTCATGAGATACGGCATATCTTAGAGTACTTTTAAAAATTTCCAGGAATTCGAATTTGAATCATTTAAAGGATTTCCAACGGATTAAAAATATTTTATGGTATTTTAAAATATTCTAAGGCATTTTCAGTGGCATTAGAAAGTTGCAAGAAATTTCTAAGGATTTTCAGGTATTTAAAAATCTTTGGACGTATTTTAATCAATTTTCTAGGATTTCAGGAAAAATTAAATTTTGTAGAATTTCATAGGGGTTTCTAATACTTTAATGGATTTCAAAGAATTTATTCTTAAGAAGTGAGAGGTTTTGTAGATTTTTAGATTTGCATAGACTTTCAAATATTTGTTTTCTATTTTTTTAAATCCATTTGGAATTCTCCATGAAGTTTTATGAATTTATCCTAAAGTGTTGCATTTCTTTAACATTCTGTGGATTCTTTTAATTCACTTACATTTTTCTAAATTCGCTGAATTTTACTCAATTCAATTTTTTTCGTTTTTGTTTAATTCACTAAGAAATCTTTTAAACGCATTTTTCATTTTTAAACATTCTATCAAAATTTTATAATGTCCTTGAATGTTTCTAATCTCATTTCAAGTATACTGAACTCAATGCAATTTTTGATATTGTTTAATTGCTTTCAATTTACTTGAATTTTTTTTATGCTTTTAACTCACTGAAATTTTATTAATGCAGCCTGAATTTTTATGAGTTACGTTGAATTCTTCTAATTTTCCTTAGATTCTTATAAATTAAGTCCAATTTGACTGAAACAAAAAATTTTTTGTAATTCATTTAAATTCTTTTGAATTTAACTTGAATTATTTTTAAATTCTTATAAATTGATTTTTTAAATTCCTTTAAATTCAAAAGAACATTAATAACATTATTAATTAATTATTATTTATAATGCTTAATTATTATTACTGTGGCAGCCCTGAGAATAATAAATTAAAATTGTTTTGTTCCATTTTTAAAAGATTTTATATTAAAAATATATCTAGATTATAATTTTGGTCTATAAATATGGTCAGGGAAAGTGAAAAATTAGTCAGAGAAATTTCAGGAAATTTATAAATCTTTGATACAACATTTAATAAATTATAATAATTGTCGTTTACCTAATTAAATCTTTTATACGTTTGTCTTTTAAATAAAAACTATCAAAGAAGATGTATCTATTCATGTGACTTTTAAACTATTTTTTTATCAATAATAATACAGTGAAACTCTTAGATAGGGCGCCCCTCTATAGTCCTTCCAAGAATTTATTTAGCGCCGCGAGTAGGTGCAACAGGGTGCGTGGGGTGTGCGGTGATCACTCAGGCGTGAACAAATTAAAGCGTTTATATCCGGTGCCGTACTATATCGGGTTTGTACCCCACCACCGCCAGCTCTAAATCCAGCACAATGGAAGAGTTTCACTGTAATTGTTAAAATATATATTTATTTCGTAAATATTTTATAAATATTTTTAATTTAGTTATAGCGGAAAATCTTGTTTAAATGTTAGTATTATCTTGCTTCCAACAGAGCTTTAAAAAACTAAAATTTTCACGAATGAGGTAAATACACCTATTTGCGTCCGTGTAAGGGTTACGAAAGAATTTAAAACCAATAAAAAAGTGTAATTCATTCCGATTCGCTAAAAAAAAAACTGTTACTGATCTAAGAATATATATTATTTTATAGAAAAAATTTTGTTTTGACAAATTGATACAAATTGCACCGGAAAGTCTGAAAATCACGCAAAGATGTCATTGTACGTCGTTGCGTCCGCCTAATTCGCTTTTGAATGTATTTGCTTCCACCTTGTTGTCCCTATTTGCTTCAGGACGCAAACTGGTACTTGATGCGACAGCGCCATTTTGCGTCCGGTTCGATCGCAATGGTTAGATCGCAAATAG
>JAWWLR010000149.1:11635128-11645218 GCA_035041075.1 Acraspis erinacei | reverse complement strand
TGAAATGCCGTCAAATTATTGAAATAAATTTAAAATTTCTTACAGGTTTTTTAAATATCTTAAAATGTAAAAAATGGTAAATCTTTGTAAATGCCCTAAACCATTTGGAAATCTTTTAAATCCCACAATTCTTGTGAATAAATTCTTCGAAATCCGGTCAAATCTCTCTTGTTTAAAATTTCTTAAGACCTTACTAATCCTATGAAATTATTCCATATTTTCCATGAAAATTTGTTTAAATCATTTTAAATTATTCAAACTCTAGGAAATTTCTTTAAAATTTTTAATCTCTTGAAAATTCCTTGAAATGTTACAAAATACCCGAAAATCTTCTGAAATCCCGTAAAAAATGTAAATCAATTGAAAATTCTTCGGAGTCTTTTAACATGATCAAAAATATTTTCGATCCTTCGAAACTATTTCAAAATCCCTAAATCTGTTTAAAGCTCTTGACATTTTTAAAGCTGCCCTGAAATACTTAAATTCCTTTTAAATTCCTTCAAGATATTTAAATCTTTAAAAAAATATATAATATATAATATGAAAAATAATATAATGTAAATAATATAATAATGCAAAATATATAATATGAAAATATATTATAAAGATGTGGAAATCTTTAAAAATCCTTTGAAATTCCTTCAATGAATTGAAATCGACTAAAAACATCTTGGAATCTTTCAAAATACCCTAAAATATTTCAAGTAATTTGAAACCTTCTGAAATTCCTGGAAACTTTTTGAAGTTCTTGAAAGTTTCCGGAAATATTTAAAAATACCCTAAAATCGTTCAAATCCTTTGAAATTCCTCTAAACTATTAAAATATCTTTGGACTTCTTTGAAACCTTTTGAAATCCCTTGAAGTTTTTAAATGCACTTGAAAATTCCCTAGGTGCTTTAAAAATACCAGAAACCGTTCAAAATCCGTTCAAATATATGAAATTTATTCCAAATATTATGGAATCTTTAAAAATGCCCCAAAATATTGTAAACCCTTGGCATTTTTAAAACTTCTCTAAACTCTTTAAAATCCTTTAAGGTTATTTTAAACAATTCTAGTGACTTACAAAAATTCCTTGGAATCTTTTAAAATACCCCAAAATATTTTAAATCCTTTGAAATACCTTAAAATAATTAAAATCTTTTTAAAATCTTTAGAAATTTTTTTAAATGCCCAAAAATATTTCAAAACCTTTGAGACTTATAAAGTTTTTAAAGCTCTTGAAAATTCCTTAGGATTTTCAAAAGTACTGTATATTTTTTTTAATTCTTTGAAATTTCTTCAAATTATTTATATGTATTGAAAATTTCTTGGATTATTATGAAATGCCTGAAAATAGTTTGAAGGACCTTTAAATAATTGAAACCTATTGAAAAATCTTCAAAATCTTTTAAAATGCTCGACAATATTTTTAATCCTTTGAAACCTTTTGAAATTCCTTGAACCTTTTTAAAGCCCTTTAAAATTCCTTGACATTTTTTAAAATATCCTAAAATCTTTAAAATGCCTTCGAAATATTGAAATATATTAAAAATTCCTTGGAATTTTTATAAATATCCTAAAATATTTCAAGTTCTTTGAAATCTTTCGAAATACTGTGAAACTTCTTAAAGTTCTTGAAAATTACTTGACTTTTTTAAAAGTACCCTAAAATCTCTCAAATGCTTCGAAATCCCTTCGAATTATTGAAATAGGTTTACATTTTTTTTATTTTTTTAAAATACCCTAAGATATTTTCAAAATATTCCAAGAAAATGACCCCATGGATCAATTTCTTGAAAAAAAAGTGACCAAAGTGATTTTTAAAAAATTTTAAAAAGTGCCTAGGAAGCAGAACAAATTATTTTTGACAGTTACTGAAATTGCTTCTTCGAAAGATTCCCTAACTTTTGTCATTTTTCTATAAATCACTGACTTTTCCCTGACCAGTCGCGACCCTGGTTATGAATTTTCTAGCACCTCTGCAAAAAATTCTTTAAAAATATCATTAAATTACAAGACAAAAATCTCAATTTTATTTAAATACTTTAAAAAGTAACTCGAAAATATTATAATATTGCTTTTGGTATTTACAAGGTAGCCACTCCACCGAGAAAAACCGGGAAATGACAGTGAATTTATTTCTTGAGCGGAAAATTTACACATTTTTAGAAAAAAAAATCTGTTCAAGTTTGATTTCTACTGTTTTTTAAATAATCAGTTGAATTTTTACCCTTTTCAATTATGATATCATTCAGTTTACAATGCTTAATTTCAAAATGTTTCACTTACAAATTTTTCATTTTGTGGATTTTATAGAATTCCAAAATGCAGTTTAAAGACTTAAAAAATTAAAAATAAGTAGCGATTGAAATCGACAATTTTTGGTAAAAAAAAACTTTTTAGTTGATCAAATATGAATGTAAATTATAATGATTTTTAAAATTGAACTATATAATAAGGATTAATAAGTGAATAATAAGTGATTTTATGAGACTATTGGAAATAAGTTCAAAATTTAGGAGTTTCCAGATTTTAACGTTAAAAATTAAACTGTTTCAATTAAAAAGTCTAGGTAGTTAAAGAAATGTAAACGTCCGATTGAAATTTTATAAAACATTTTCAATTTTAAAATAACTTCAAAGTAATATATTTCTATTGAAAGGCTTTTATAAAATTAAAAGTATTGTTTTAGGCTAAAATTTGAACATTTAAAATTTTATAATTAACACAAATAATAATTTCTTAATGTTTAGAAATATTTAAATGTCCATGTAAAATCAGTAATTATAAATCAGATATTCAAAACTAACAAAAAATTAAACTTTGAGCGTTAAAAATTTTATTGTTCTATTTGAAAAATTTAATTTATAAATAAAACAAAATATAGATTTTTGTAGATTCCGAAAAAAATGCATAAGCTTTTTAGAATTACGAAAGGATTCAAAAGAATAAAAAAATATTTTCTTAAGATTCCTAGGAAAATTGGAAACTACTTATTTAAACAAATTAATTTTGAGAGAATATTTCAAAAGATTTGCAAAATCGTCAAAAATGAATCTGGAAGATTTTAAGGAAATATTTTTTATTTTGCAGGATGTAAAAAAACGTCATTTTAAAAGATGTATAGAAGTTCTGAAAAAATTCCAAAAATAATTAAAAATTTGAATACATGTAAAGCAACATCTAGATATTTTAAGATTTCGAAATAAAATTTTGAAGCTTCCTAAAGATTTTGAAATACATTTAAAATTGCCTAAACTTGCTTAAAATTACTTGCAGCTCAGTTTTTATTACATTAAATGGACAAAATTTTAGCTTCAGAGTTCGAATTTTTTAATTTCATTGACCCTGATTTAAACAAACCTAATTTGCAGAAATGGTCACTATTATTTCCGAATACAGCAGCTAATCATCTCATTAATCAAAAAAATTTTCAACAGATCTAAACCCGAGAATAGCCGTGACCTTACTTCCCGGACTTCCGGCCTATATTCTCTTCATGTGCATAAGACACACCGACTGTGTGAATGATGACGACAAAGTTCGATCCTTATTAACAGGTTATTTGAATGCCGTGAAAAAGGTAGTGAAAAAACGAGAAGATTTCGATTCGAGTGTCCTCTGGTTAAGCAACACCCTTCGATTGTTACACAACATGAAGCAATACTCTGGCGATAAACCCTTCCAAATCGAAAATACACCTCGACAAAACGAGCAGTGTCTGAGAAACTTTGATTTGAGTGAATACAGAGTAGTCTTGAGCAATGTTGCTCTCTGGACCTTTAATACTATCGTCAACAATCTGAAGGATCGGATTCAAGCCTTGACGGTACCGGCTCTTTTAGAACATGAGGCCATTTCCGGCCTGGATTCGAACAAGCCAGGCCGCGGAAGATCTTCTTCAGTCGGCGAAGAACCAGAGTCAACACAGCAAAAGCTTGAGAAATTGTTGGATGAACTCAGCTCAGTGCACACAACTCTCCAGTACCATGGCGTTGATCCTGAGATCATCGTACAATTATTTAAGCAACTTTTCTACTTTATGTGCGCAAGTGCTCTGAACAATCTGCTCCTGAGGAATGAATTGTGCCATTGGACGAAGGGCATGCAAATCAGGTGAGGATAATAATATTTATTTATTTATTATCTGAATTAATCTTTGTTTAAAAAGAAATCTTCGCCCTCGGTCCGCTGGAAATGGAACCATAGAAATGCCAATTTCCGCTCGGGTGCTTTTCCATTAAGCTACTCGAGAGATCGAAAGTAGTCCGGCTATTGGATCAGTCCGATAAAAAATCATTCAAATTAGTTTTTTTTTCGGAAAAATATGTCCTCTTTCACATAATGCATTTTTAGGGGCCCTTTCCAGGTTAAAATTTGAATTATAACTGTTTCAAATCGTGTCAAAAAACATGCGATCATTTTGGCTTTAAAACATTTTTGATTATTGTTAGGAAAACTTTTTTGGAAACAGAAAATATAGTGTAAAATTTGAATTTGAATTTAAGCGTGAAAAATGACTTCCTCGAATCGAGTCAAATCAACAATTAAATTTACATTTTATCATTATTTAAAAAACATTTTATTTATATTGATCAGCACATAAATTTAAAGCCTAATTCATTAATTGACATCCTGGCCAAATTTTGTATTTAATTCCAAATTTCAGAAAAAAAATAATGGACATAGCATTGACTAGCTTTCCCAGTAGCCGGACTACTTTAATAAAAGGCAATTTCACAAGGAATCTATATTATCGTCCGAGATATCGTAACCGTCGATGCTTTTCCATTAAGCTACTAAAGAGATCGAAAGAAGAATCCTTTTTCAGAAACTCACGCATTCTTGTGCAAGGTGCTACATTTTAATAGAAGGAAATTTTACAAGGAATCAGTATTATCGTCAGAGAGATCCTAACCGCCGATCAGTGGAGATTTATTTTTTACCCACCGTGAAAATAGAAACCAACACTATCGATCTAAGCTCTTCGAATATCAGAAATTCTGGACGTCTTTTTACACTAGATGAAGATATAAATAAAATAAATTTTAGTCAATTTTTTCTGAAAAAAAGATTTTCTCCCTCGCTCCATTGGTAATCGAACCACGGAATTTACGATTGCCGGTCCAATGCTTTTCCATTAAGCTACAAGTGGGTGAAAAGATATCTCCACTGATCGGTGGTTATTATGTCTCTGATGATAATACAGATTTCTTTTAATATTTATTATCTATTTTTACACTTCAACCTAAATCCAGTTTTGTAATTTCGAATCTGCAGATCAATAATTCGAAAAATAATTATCAGAAATATGGACAGTTTTTACTCACAAAGGGAAAAAGGCAATTGTAAATTTGATTTTAGGCTCATAATTTGTTTAACGAAAGCTCTTTACTTGAGTATTAATTTTCCAAAGGAAAATAATTCCCATCGAACGTTAGGGCAGTAGCGCTTTTACTTCCAGGCGGAAGGTTGCGTGTTCGACTCTCGCTGCAGTTTTTATTTTATCTTTTATATTTTGACTTCTCATTTATTTAAATGTGTATAAATATAATTTTCTTAAATAATCCGAAAAAATCAGCTAATAATAATTTTTTAATGCATTTTTTCACACGGACAAACCAAAAACACGGGAGTTTTTGTTAAAAGTTAACTATTAGGGTAAAAACATACCTTTGAATTTTAGTGGTAGCTGTATAATAAGATCCCTTAAAGATAAAAACAAAGTAATCGACATTTCCTAACAGTCAAAATCACGGGAGATTTTTTAAATATAATTTTTGGATCAGAAACTATTTTAAGAAAAATCTTGAATAAATTTCCTATGAGGGGAAGGCATTAAATTTATTTAAAAGGTTTATTTAACATCCCCGAAACATTCAAACAAGAAAATCGACATTTTCTAACAACGAAAATCAAAGGAAATTTTATTTTTGCCGAAAGGGTAAAAAATCCATTAAAAAATATTCCGAAATTTTTTTTAATAATTTCAATTACTTGAATTGATTTCATTAGTTCTTTTGGGTATTTTTAATTTAGCAAAGAAATTTTCAAGAACTTTAAAAAGTTTCAAGGGATCTGAAAAGATTTTGAAATAATAATAAGAATAATAATTTAAATAAGTATTTGAATGATTTAAAAAGATGAAAACAAATCATCATCGAAGATATCAAATAATTGTATAGTATCAGTAAGTTTTTAACATATTTTATAAGATTACAAGGGATTATATACGATTTCTAAGGATCTTAATGAATGGATTTTATGGTATTTTATTGGATTTCGAAGAATTTATTTAAAAGAATTGTCGGATTGTGTAGGATTTAAAAGATTTTCAAATATTTGAAGGGATTTAAAAAAGAATTTGAATAAAGAATTTGAAATATTTTAGAGTATTTTTTAAAATCCAAGGGATGTTCAAGAGCTCTAAACGATTTTCAAATATTTGAAGGAATTTAAAAAGATTCTAAAGAATTCAAAAAATTTAAGGATATTTTAAAAGATTCTAAGGAATTTCCGAAGGATTTCAATAATAATTTTGATTTAATATCAAAAAAAAATTTGAAATATTTGAGGGTATTTTAAAAAATTCCAAGGGATGTTCAAGAGCTCTAAACCATTTTCAAATATTTGAAGGCATTTAGAAATATTCTAAAGAATTCAAAAAAATTAAGGATGTTTTAAAAGATTCTAAGGAATTTCCGATTGATTTAAATAATAAATTTGATGGAGTGTCAAAGAATTGGAAATATTTTAGAGTATTCTTAAAAATTCCAAGGGATGTTCAAGAGCTCTAAAAGATTTTCAAATATTTGAAGGCATTTACAAGATTTTAAAGAATTCAAAAAATTTAAGGATGTTTTAAAAGATTCTAAGGGATTTCCGATTCATTTAAATAATAAATTTGACGGAATATCAAAGAATTTGAAATATTTTAGGGTTTTTTTAAAAATTCCAAGAGATGTTCAAGAAATCTATAAAAAATTCGAGGGGAATTTTTCATTCATTTCAATAATTTTAGAAGATTTTGAAATATTTTAAGGAATTTTCAAAGATTACAAGCTATTTTTGAGAAATTAGAAAATTTTCAATTGATTTCTGAAAAAATTTCATGCGGTTGTAAAGAATCGCTTACAACTTCGGAAGTTTATAAGATTTGCGAGGATTGTAATGGATCTCATAAGTTCTCAGGGTATTTAAAAAAATTCAAAGATTTCAGGAAATATCAGCAAATTTGATGTAATTTCAGGCGATTTTATAATATTTTACTGGATTTCAAAGAATTTATTTACAAGAATTAAGAAAATTCCGTAGGATTTCAAACATTTAAAAATATTACAGGATACTTCCAAAGATTTTCAATAAGTTAAAAGATTGCAGGATATTTCGAAACATTCCAAGGAATTAACAATTGCTTAAAATAACTGGAGGGAATTTCAGAAAATTTGAAAGATTTTAGAGCATTTGAAAAAATTTCAAAGGGATTTTCAAGAGCTCTAAAAAAACTTTCGCACGGAATTTTTAATCGATTTAAATAATTTGAAGGGATTTTCAAGAATTCGAAATATTTTAAGGCATTTTCAAAGATTCCAAGGAATTTTTAAGAAATTAATAAAATTTCAATCGACTTCCAAGTATTTCAATCATTTTGAGGGATTGTAACAAATTTTCATGCGGGTTTAAAGAATTCCTTGCAATTAGAGTTTCAGAAGACTCTAAGGGATTTTAGAATATTTCCGGGGATTTCACTAATTTTAATGGATCTCAAAAGCTTTCAAAGTATATAAAAATTATTTCCAAGATTTTAGGATATATAAAATTTTATGTAATTTCACGCGATTTTCTAATATAATATTTTACTGGATTTAAAAGAATATTCAGGATTGTAGAGTCTATTTTTTTAAATTCTAAATAATTTTTAAGAGCTCTAAAAAAATATAAACAATTAAAAACTGTTTTACGAGATTGGAAATATCATAGGAAAAGGTCAATTTCTTGCTTGAATTTTTAGGGGATGTTAAAACAAACCTTAAAATTAATTCAAACACTTTCCCTGGTAGATGACGCTTCTTAAACTTATTTTTTAAGGGATTTTTTACCCTGATAGGATATTAAAAAAATGTTCCGTGGATTTTTTTTGAAAATGTCGGTTTTATTGCTTGAATCTCTACAAGGTGTTTAAACAACCCTCAAACATCCTGAATTTAAATTTATTAAATTTTTAATTTAGCTACTTCGCAAGTCTTTGCTTTAATTCCAAAAAAATTTTTAATTATTTTTTTTGATTCATAAATTATTGTATTAAATTCTAATTTTCTTATTTCTGAAGTTCTTCTTTTAAAGTAAATTTCACTTTTAATATTTAACAGAAAAAGGGGGAAATTTGCCGAAAGCGGGAACAAATGTTCCCAAAATTCCCCAGCAATATTTTTATTTCTCTAAATATTTTCAGATACAATCTAAGTCATCTAGAACAATGGGCTCGGGACAGTAGACTTGTGGATGCTTCTGAGGCGCTTTTACCGATCGTGCAAGCAGCTCAGCTACTTCAAGCTAGAAAGAGAGACGAAGATGTTGATTCCGTTTGCGACATGTGCAACAAGCTAACTGCCAATCAGATAGTGAAAATATTAAATCTCTATACACCTGCCGACGAATTTGAAACTCGCGTGCCAGTCTCCTTTATAAAGAAAGTGCAACAAAAATTACTGGAACGAAACGAAAACACTGAACAGGTAAGTTCAGTTTTTTTATATACTTTTTATATTTTTATATTATATTATTTTCAGAGGTGCTAAAAAATCCGAATTTCGCAATTCCCAAACTTTCCTTGACTTTTTTCTGACCAAATTTTAAGTTTCCCTGACGGTTATAAATTTTTCTTTTAGGTATGAAAACAACCTTACACCTAGGTGACCAAGAATGTTAATGAAAAAAAGATTTGTTTCTAAATTGATTTTAAACATTTCTATGAATAACAGTTAAATATAATTTTATAATCACAAATTTTAATTTTAATTTACAATTTTTTAATGTAATTTTAATTACAAATTACTTACGATATACGCGAATACTTGAGTTTTTAAATGAAAAAAGTTAAATTTTGAACCAAAAATAGAGGAATTCAATTTTCAGTTAAAATAATAAATTTTCAATCAAGGAAAAAGGAATTTTCAATAAAAACTTTATATTTTCAGCGAAATTGAAGATTTTTCAAAAAATGAATATGAATTCACAGCGTAAAATGTAATTGTTCATATTTTAATAAAAAATATATTGTAATTTTTAATCAGAAAAAGTCGAATTAAAGCAAAAAATGCGAATTTTCCACAAATTAGTTGAATCAATTAAAACATACTAATTTTTGAACCAAAAAGTGGCATTTTCAATAAAATGGTTCAATTTTCAACCACGAAAGATTTTTCAGTCAATAAAGATTAAAAAATCTCATTAAAAATTCTGAATTTTCATGCCAAAAATACGTACATTTTTTGCCAAAATAATTGTATTTTCAACTAAAAAACGAATTTTTAACAAAATAAGGAAATAAATTTTAAACCAAAAAGATCAAGTTTCAACCAATGACAGTAATTTTCCATCATAAGGAGGAATTTTCAACATAACAGTTGAGTTTCACCCAAAACAGAGTCGAAAAAAATGCAATAGTTAAATTTCCAGTAAAAAAATGTTTTAATAGAAAAAAAAAAATTTTCAACCAAATAGATAAATTTTCAAATAAACATAAAATTGTTAGATTTTCAGTTTAAAAAATTAGTTTTTAATAAAATAATGATTTAAAAAATAGTTACATTTTTACGAGCAAAAGCCTTTTTTAACATTATAAATCATCAACCAAAAAAAAAGAAATTTTTAACAAAAAGGAGGAATTTTTTAAAAAAAAAGGTTGTATTTTCAACCAAGAAATGAATTTTTAATTAAAATGATGAATCTTAAACCGTAAACAAAATACATGATCAACAAAATAGATGAAGTTTCACCTAAAACAGATAACTTTTCAATTTAAAATAGAATAATTATATTTCCAGATAAATAATACATAAATACATAAATTATCAATCGAACAGTTGAATTTTCAATTGAAGAAGA
>JAWWLR010000149.1:11576771-11591204 GCA_035041075.1 Acraspis erinacei | reverse complement strand
CAATAGTTTGATTTTGGAAAAACAAATTTTTCCAGGAAATAAAGGGGGGTACCAGCTATTCTATAATCTAACCCAATTTTTTTATTCTCTTGAAACCAGTTAATTACATTGTTATTATTATGTCATCATATGAAGTGTGGAAAACCAAACGTTGTATTATCAATATGTTGGATTTTTTAATTTTTATTTCTAGAATTTTAATTTTTGTCGTCATTAAAATGTGAAAAAAATAAAAATAAATAAATAAAGAGGAGCAAAAATAAGGCAACCTCCAAATTCCATGCTTCTTCCTTCCTGTTTTTATTTTGTTTTTAATTATATTTGAATGGAAGCATTTATTTTTTATTTTTCAAGAATTTTGTAGTTAAATTTGGATGTTAAAGAGGAATTAAAATTTCGATTAATTCTGAATTAAATTGCCTAAAGTTTGCGATAAATGTAATTTCATGACATTTTTTTTTTAAATTAAAAAAATTAATTATTAAAACTTAAGTTGAAAAATTATAAAACCGACAATTTATATTTGAAATATTTTCTATTAAATTTTAAAAACAATTTATCTAATAATTTTTTAATGGTAATGAAATATTTTTTTAAAAGAATTATTTCTCAATTTGTGTTTATTTTTCTTTAGATTGAACTTCAAATAAATAACTATACTCAATTTTGGAATGTAGCACTATTATGCATGTTTTATCAATTAGTATTATTGATGAAAACAACAAAAATAATAATGCTTTAATTTTGCAAAGTGTCTGGCCAGTTAGGCACATGGAAAAGCACCGCTGGAATTCTCCTTGCATAAAACTCCATCATTTTGAAGTATATAAAAACAAACATTTGATTAAGATTATATTGGAAATTTTTAATTTAGGAATTTTCGAAAAATAAAATTTGTGTATGAAAATTGTCGTGTACTAAAATATCCGATAATTTCAAATTCCCGAATTTAAAATATTACATTTTTTCATAATTATTATTTATTTATTAAAAGTACAATAATTAATTGGGACGCCTGAAAAATCCCGAAAAGTAAAATTCCCGCCATTGTTAAATTCCCGGCTGAAAATTGTCGAATTATAAAATATCCGAACTATAAAATGAAAAAATTCAAACAAGTAAACCCCCTTTTTTAGAAATATTTTTTATTGTAAATATAATAATCAAATATTTTTAAGAAACAAATATTTTTAATGTTTCCAAAATTACTGTATGAATTTAAAAGAACAATTTAAAAAACTTCGAAGATTAAGTTTTTCTAAAAATATTTGATAATTGTGTCTTTAATCAATAAATAATATTTATAATAAAAAATTCCAACTGTTAAAATTCGGGAATTTTCTAGGTCGGATATTTTCTGTCGGGAATTGTTAAATTCGGTAATATTATTAACTGTCAGGAACTTTATTATTTAGAAATTTTTCAATTCGATAATATTATAAGCTATTCAGAAATGTTATTTTGGGATTTTTCAGTCGAAATTTTTTTATATTAAACATTGAAACTGAAGATCAACTTATAAAACACACAAATTATATACTTAATATTTTCTATAAAAATGTAAAAACAATGTATATCAAAAAATTGGTTTCCTACTGAAATATAAACAATCAGCAGAAAATAATGTTCAAAAAATAAAAAAATCAGACTGCATGATCAAATAATACAAAAAGTATTCCTGCCAATCCTCCATGCACTTCATATTTCCTTTTATGGTCAGAAAGTAGAAATACACTTTATGAATCATGAAATCGCAAATCGGAGTAAACTACAAATAATCCCTCAACAAAACCGTTACCCAATTAATTTCACTTAAAAATTCCATTTTATCTAACTGTGTGAGTCCATAATTGATAACAAAAAAAGCACCGCCTGAAAAAATGATTATGAATTTCTTTTAGCGGATTTCGGAGCACCGCCATTAATCACGTGGCCGTCTGAAACGACAAATTTCTACGACGCGGAAGCATCGATAATTCAATATTACTTTGTAATATTAGCAGCGATTCAATTTTTTTGGTATAAATTTGTCATTACTCGGAAAAATGATAAAAGCCGAATTTTCATTAGAAATAAAGTGAAGTGCTCACCTTGATTGCATCGTTGCCGGTCAGCCGCCTTTGTTGGCCTTGGTCACGTAAAATTATGAACGGTTTACCGTATTCGTCGAATGCGATCGACCCCGGAAAAGCGTTCATCATCTTGAAGAGATGATTATTTGCAAAAACACAGTTAATACGTTTCCTTTCAATATCACGTTTCCCTCATGCGGTTTCCAAGCTCAGCAGAAGGCGTCCATTTTTTTTTTAGAAAGAAGAACCGAGAAGGCAGTGCAGCCAAGTCACATTTTTGTTACTCACTTCCGGAGTGCTGCATTGTTGGTACTCCTGATAGGCTACAGCGAAAATTTAAATTTTATTAATGAAAAAAGGTTTTTATGTAAATTAATAATAAGAACTTAGAGTTTATTTATAACACACAATAAAATTGGAAATCATTAAGTCTGAAGAGAGAAAATTGAATATTTTAATCACTGGTCAATTTTTTCACAAATATAACATTATTGTTTATAATTTGTAAAGAAAGAAATGAATCTGTAACTAAAGATGATACATTGTAAACCAAAACTGGGATATTTTAATTTTTTAAATAAAAAATTGAATTTTTAGATAAATAGTTCAATTTTTTATGAAAGAAAGAAATTTTCTACTACAAAAGACACATTTTCGACCCAAAATGGAATAGCTCAATTTTCAGTTAAATTAATTAATTTAAGAAAGGAATAAGGTAGTTGAATCTTCAACTAAAAAGGATAGATTTTTAACCAAAAATATAATAACTACATTTTTAGTAGCAACCTAATTTTCAAAAAAAAAAAAAAAAAAGAAAACGAAGTTTGAACAAAATATTTTAATTTTCAACTAAAAATATGAATTACAAAAGAAATCATTTTCTACCAAAAAGAAGAATTTTCAACAAAATAGATTACTTTACATTTGAAACAGAGTTATTGAAAAAGACTAAAAAGACGAATTTTAAATCAATAATTTTTTACCAAAAAGGTCGAATTTCCAAATAAAACATTCATTTTCAGCAAAGAATGGTAAGGGTACATTTTCTGTCAAAAAAATTAATAAAAATAAAAATATAGCTATTCCATGTCTTCAGGTGGAATAATAGTCTTATTAGTAAAAATGAAACTTTTTGATCGAAAATTCATTCCTTTGGTTGAGAACCCTCGTTTTAGTAGAAAATTTATGTAATTTGCTGAAAATTCTTTTTTTGTTTCGTTTTAAAATTAATTAGCTTCAATAAAAATTTATCTCTTGCAGGTCTTCTGGTCGAATAATCTACTGTATTAGAAATTAATTTTCTTTTTGTTGGTTGGAGAATTATTTTTTTAGTTGAAAATTTACCTTTTTGGGTGCAAATCGATTTCTTTGTTTGAAAATTGAACTATTTTGTTTAAAACTGTTTTTTATTCTAAATTAATTTTCTATCCGAATACATAATTTATTTGTTGAATATCTGTTTTTTGGTTTGTTAAAAATTCAACTATTCGATTAAAAATTTTTTGTATTTTATTGAAAAATAATATTTTTCAGTGAAAAATTAGATTCTTCGTTGAAAATTAGATTTTAAATTAAAAGTTTCTTTTTTTAACTGAAAATTTATTTATTCGTCTTTTTGTTGAAATTTAATATTTTTTAGATAAAAAAGCATGTGTTTCGTTGAAAATGAAATTATTTTGTTAAGCATACTTTTTTTATTGATGTTTCATTATTTAGTTGAAAAAATTGTTTTTTTTTTTAAATTAATGAATTTGCTGAATTTTTGTTTGGTTTGAAAATGCTTTCCTTGTTTCCACTGTTTGGTTAAAAATGAATTTTGTTGTTGTTGAAGGTTCATCATTTTATTTGAAAATTTATCATTTTAGTTGAAAATCTCATTTCTTTGTTTATACACTCAACTACTTTGTTAAATTTTTTTATTGAAAATTAACGGTTGTAGTGAAAATTCAACTATTCTGTTTTTATTCAAAATGTTTTTTCTTGTTTTGTTAAAAATTCAACTAACTGGTTGAAAATTCATGTCTTTTGTTTAATAATCAACTTTTTGGTGGAAGATTAATCTTCTTTGACAATAATTATTTTTGATTGAAAAATTATTCCTTTGGTTGAAAATCAGTTTTATTTTTAAAATTAATTTTCTAAATGAAAATTTAACTATTTCATTGAAAGATCGTTGTTTTTTTTGTACTTCAAAATAAGTTTGTAGAAAAAAATTTAAATATTCTATTCTTCGTTAAGTATCTATATATATATATATAATATATAATATATAAATAAATATATAAATATAATATAAATATATATATATATATATATATATATATATTTTGGTAAAAAGTTCAAAGGTTTGGTAGAAAATTTATGTATTTTTTTTTAAATTATCTTTTTTGTAAATATTATTCTTTGTGGTCAATAATTCTTCTTCTAGGCAAAAATATAGTCTTCATGTTTTAAAATTCATCTGTTTGGTTGACAATTTAACTATTTAATAGAAAATGCATTTTATTTGATGGACAGTTTAACTATTTTATTGAATATTCATTTTATTTGATTAAAAAATTTTGTTCAACTGGAAATTTAGCTATTCTATTTTATAATGAATATATATATGTGTGTGTGTGTGTGTATTTATGTATGTATGTATGTATCTATTGTCTTTTTTTAAACTCAAATTTTTGGTTAAAAATTCATTTATTGCGTTAAAAACTTATCTTTTTTCTTTTAAATAAAAAATGCATATTTTTACATGAAATTTCATGTATATTTTACAATTCGTATTTTTTTGCAGAAAATTAACCTCATTGGTTGAAAAAACAACCATTTATTTGCAAGTTGATTTATTTTGTTAAATGTGAAAACCTGTAAGTCTTATTATACATTTATGTTAATTTACTATTTTTTTAGTAAAAATAATCTTTATAAAAAGTCGGACAAAATCAGGCAATTTTGAAATTAGGATTTGTTAGCAACCTTGAATGTACTTGAATATTATTGAATATAAAATAGAAGGAATTGCGAAATAGGAAACGGAAGAAGGTTTCAGGTAAAAAATAATAAATCCCAGCCTCTTTTGCATTCCTTGAAATGCAGGATTATAATTTATTTCACGTTCAACTATCTTTTAACTTTTTTCTTAATTACATCCGTGAATGTTTGCGCATGCACATTTGTAGTCACATACATGTGTATTTTACATATGTATACTTGTAATAGCATTGCAGTTTTTTATCGTGTAAAGAGGTACTTCTGACTCAAAGCCGACTGGCTAAAAACGCTGATTCTGCAACAAATTTAATATCCCAACTCGCAGCTATATCACAATAAAAATCCGGCGTCGTTAAAAATAGGACAAACAAATTAGTATAATTAATTTCCCATAATTTGTCACTTTATAATAAACTGAATCAATAAGCTAAATTATTTTTAAATAATAAATAATCTATACAGGATGATGAGTGGGCGAAGCTATTAAAATTATTTTTATATTAATACAAATATGATAATTTTTAACTCTAAATAAATATTTTTACGCATATTTAGTTTCGATGCCGGAAAATCTAAATACGATTATGACATTTAAAAAATTATAATTTGTGCGATTCAATCAGTTCAACCAATTTCTGTACTCTTAAAAAAATAATTTTCGGAGAGACTTATATTGTATTATAATTATATCATGTATTTATATATTTAGAGTTTAATAACAGATCTGCATATCTGTATGAGATATCCATCCAAGCAATTCAAAATTTAATCAAAAAATTATTTTACTCAAAAATATCGATTAAGTTAGATATATCGCAACGAGCAAAATGTAATTCAATTTCCGTTTATTAAATGCGATATTGTTAATTATAAATTTTTTACTGTAACCTCTAATAATTAAAAAGGTATTCTCTAACAGATTTGATATATCATTAACAATTGAAATAATTCTCACTTTTTAAATATTAATCACCAGTCTAAATTATTTTACACTTTGCTCAATGCGCTTTTACATGTATTATAAGTTAAGTATAGCAGTAAATTCCTCGGAGAATTTTTAGGCATATTTGTTTCGTTTAAGAAATATAAACAATTCATGGAATTTCTCTTATAAATTAGAAATTTACACACTATGATATGTATTTTATGGACAAGTATGTGTTTTCATACTTTTTTTTAAATTAAAGAAATGGTTGGATCTTAATTTTATTACCTCTACAAATTAATTCGGGAACTTTATGTTGATGTCTTGTAACTTTTGGTGAACTTGCATTTTCGCCGTCCTAATCAAAGTAAAGGCAATGCAAAAATTTACAGAACTAATAAAACAATTAAAACTCTGGTCTGCTAATTTTATTAATAGAAGACAAATTATGACTGAAAGGTGGGCTCAACTTCTAATTGCATCTGAAGTATCTTTATATTGATTCGAAATACAGTGAAACTCGGAGACTGTGCCGGTTTTTGGAGGTGGCGGTGGTGGGGAACAAACCCGAGAGAGTGCCGCTCACCCGCGGCGCGTCATCAACTCTTGGAAGGTATATGTACGGAGGCGTTATATCCGAATTTGACTGTAGAATGCTGATAATTACTTCATAACTTGAAATAAAAAGGCCCATTTTGATAACAGTACACGGATAAATATTATATATAGGTATATGTTTCGAGAAAATATACGAGTACTTTTTAAATACTATGTGTAAAGCTTAAGTGTAATGTACATTATACATGTACATGTAAAGATAGGAGATAAAAATATAATTTTGATAGAATATCATTTTGCAGTGTAACATTCATAGCTTACTTTAAAACTTTCCAAATGCAAGAGGCATTCACATGATATGTTTTGAATATCATTTCACAGACGACTGTACATTAATTAACGTTTAATCAGGGAGATATGAGAGTTTCGCGCTCTTCTTATATTCTCTATGTATATATTCTATTTTTTTTTCTCTTAAATCCCACGATTGCTCCTTAGGCATTTTTATATACGATAATTGATATTTCTTTAATACTTTCTCTTATATAATTATATTTCGCATCTACAAATCCCGATCAGAAAGATGACAAATTTCAATTACAATTCTTGCTTTATATTCACAACAGTTTGCACTTTTTAAAAATGTTTTTAATTTATTTTGATATCTTATTATTGAATCTTTCAATATTTAGTTCTTAAAACAAATTGTAATTTTATCTGTAGAAATCTTTAAGGCTCTTAAAACTACTGGGGTTTTCACCAGATCCATAATACGTCTACAAGACTGCATTGTTTATTGTAATATTTTAACCACATAATCTAAAGGTAGTTATACCGGCCGTAGCATAGAGATTTTTTCGAAAAATGTTCTTTTTTTAAATTACGAATTGTGTTTTTGAACTTGTCAAATGTAATTGTGTATGCCGGGCTGCAGTCACCCGGTCTAGTTTCAAGTCGCATAAAATCTGCAAGTAGTTTTTACTAAATTAGATTAATTTTCAAAACCAAAAAATTAATTTTGAACAAAATAGTTTAAGTTTAATAAAAAGTTGAATTTTTACTTCAAAAACACAAAAAAAATTTATAATAAAATATACAAATTTTCCATAAAATTCAAGAATTCTCAACCAATAAGTTGACTTTTTTAGATAGAGAGAAAAATATATATTTTTTTAATTTTAAGAAAGTAGTTTAACTTTACACCATAGTTGTTAAATTTCAAACGAACAAAATGAATTTTTTAACAAAAAGATTAATTTTATACCAAAAAAAACGTTTTTTTAACAAAATTAAAGAATTCTTAACCATAAAGTCGAATTTTTCACAAAATCAAAAAGTTCTTAACCAAAAAGTAGAATTTTCAACTGAAAAAGAAAAATTTTTAAACAAAAGGATTAATTGACTACCAAAAAAGAAGAATTTTTAATAAAATTCACGAATTCTCAACCAGAAAGTTTAATTTTCAACTAAAAAAGATTAATTTTTAAACAAAAAGATTAATTTACTACTCAAAAAGAAGAATTTTCAATAAAATTCAAGAAGGCTCAACAGAAAAGTTGAATTTGCAACTAAATGAGAAGAATTTATTAAACAAAAGGATTAAGTTACAAGCAAAAAGAAGAATTTTTAACAAAATTCACGAATTCTAAATCTAAAAGTTAAATTTTTAACTAAAAAAGATGAATTTTTAAACAAAAAGATGAATTTACTACCAAAAAAGACTAATTTTTACAGAAAATTAATCATTCTGAACCAAAATCTTGAATTTTCAACTAAACTAGAAGAATTTATTAAACAAAAGGGTTAATTTACAACATAAAAGACGAATCTTCAATAAAATTCAAGAATTCTAAATCTAAAAGTGGAATTTTTACCTAAAAAAGATGCCTTTTTAAACAAAAAGATTAATTTACTACCAAAAAAGACTAATTTTTAAAGAAAATTAAGCATTCTGAACCAATATCTTGAATTTTCAACTAAATTAGAAGAATCTATTAAACAAAAGGATCAATTTACCACCAAAAAGAAGAATTAAAAAAAATTCAAGAATCCTAAATCTAAAAGTTCAATTTTTAACTAAAAAAGATGAATATTTAAACAAAAAGATTAATTTACTACCAAAAAAGACTCATTTTTAACGGAAATTAAGAATTATGAACCAAAAGTTGAATTTTCAACTAAAAAAGATGCATTTTTAAACAAAAAGATTAATTTACTACCAAAAAAGAAGAATTTTTCAAAATATTCTCAACCAAAAAGGTGACTTTACAACTAAAAAAGAAGAATTATAAAACAAAAAAATTAATCTACTACCTAAAAAGTAGAATTTTTTAAACAAAATTCAAGAATTCTCAACCAAAAAGTTGAATTTTTAACTAAAAAAAGAAGAAATTATAAACAAGAATATTAATTCACTACAAAAAAGACGAATTTTCAATCAAACTCAAGAATTTTTAATCAAATTCAAGAATTTTTAATCAAATTCAAGAATTCTAAACCAATAAGTTGCTTTTTGAACTCAAAAGGAAGAATATTTGAACAAAAATAATAAATTACTGCAAAAAAGACAAAATAATAACTTACTACTAAAAAAGAAGAATTCTTCACAAAATTTAAAACTCACAATCCAAAAGTTGAATTTTCAACTAAAAAGATTAAATTTTAACAAATAGATTAATTTATACCAAAAAAGAAGAATTAAAAAAGATCAAGAATTCTCGACCAAAAAGTTGAATTTTCAACTAAAAAAGAAGAATTATAAAACAAATAGGTTAATTTACTACCTAAAAAGTAGATTTTTTTGAACAAAATTCAAGAATTCTCAACCAAAATGTTATTTTTTCAACTCGAAAGGAAGAATCTTTAAACAAAAATAATAAATTACTACAAAAAAAAGAATTTTCAATAAAATTCAAGAATTCTCAATCCAAAATTTGAATTTTCCACTCAAAAAATGAATTTTTGAACAAAAAGATTAACTTAATACTAAAAAAGAAGAATTCTTAACAAAATTCAAGAACTCTCAATCCAAAAGTTGAATTTTCAACTAAAAAGTTTAAGTTATACCAAAAAAGAAGAATTTTTAACAAAATTCAAGAATAGTCAACCAAAAAGTTGAATTTTCAACTAAAAAGCTAAATTCAACAAAAAGAATAATTTTTTACCAAAAACATTTATCATCTGGAAACGTACTAAAATCGTTACATGTACTTTTAGAAAAAAATTCTAAATTCTAACATACGTGTAACGTTACTTTGACTGACCCCGTCCCCCTAAATTGGTGTCGTATTTTATATAGACGATCCCTAATATATAATGATAATTTTTAGAGAATATATTTAATACAATATCCTCCTTTTGTACTGGTATCATTTTCATAACTCACCATCAAAATTTAGCCAGCGTTAAAAATAAAGATACAAAATAGAGGTACAAATGATACAAAATAGATATTTATCAAATATTTCTATAATCTTCCTGAAGAATTCGCGTAAGTTTTTTAAAAATGTTATTCTTTGAGGCAATTGGGCCGAAGCTTTAACCTCGATATTCAATTGCCTCATTTACCAGCACAGAGGAGGATATAATATTATATATTTTTTCGAAAAAGTATCATTATATATGATTATTATTATTTATTTTCATTATTGTATTATAATATATTATTATAAGACACTGCAGATGTTATGCGACTTGAAACAAGACCGGGTGACTGCAGTCTGGTATACACAATATTTTACATATTACAGGCATTTTTTGCATTTTACAGGCGCAAAAAAATAAATTTGCTAATAAAAAAATTAAAACAACCAGCACATTTTTCGAAAAAATCTCTATGCTAAGGCAGGTATACTTGCTTTTAGATTATGTGGTTAGAATATTAAATTAAAAAATGCATTCTTGTAGACGTATTATGAATCTCGCGAAAATCCGAGTCCTTTTTAGAGCCTTAAGAAGCCATCCTTCTAATCGAGGAACAAAGAATTATATAACATTGAGAGTAAAGTACTTATTAGAAATGGACATAATTATATTCTCTTAGGTGTTTCATAAATGGAAAAATGCATTCAGTATTATGCCTCTCACCATTAACTTTTTTTTTAATGTGTACCGCAGTTTCTTTTTCAACTAACATTGAGATGAATTTTACATCAAACCGAGAGAAAAAAATGTTGATTTTACTATTGTAAAATTATTTAAACCGAGTATTGTTCTCGAAGGACAAGGAACCAATTTTTTCTGCTTACTTAATAATGAAAATTTCATAATATGCGATAACTATTTTTAATTTGTAATCAACAAATATTTCCTCTCGGAATGTAAGAAGATGTTCTGAGAAATAAATTATCAGTATTTTCTCACAGCACGTTTCTAAAAAATAATTTTCAGGATAAAAAGTTCAACAAACTTCGCAAAGATAAATTTTTAATTTAAAAATTACAATATAAAAAATCTTCTGGATAACACTGTAAATAGTAAAAAAGTCCTTAAAATATAAAACTCAAAGACACTTAGGAAGAAAATAGAATAGGGCTGAATTGCTATTAAAAAACACTTTCAGTAATTCTATGGAATAGAATTTTATATATATTATTATTGCACCTGCTTCTAAATAAAAGATTTTTAAGAGGACATCATAGTCTTTCAAACATTTTTTGTTGTTGAAAAAAACTTAGGATAAATCTTTGAATATATTTACATAAAACATTTGATAAAATGCAATACTATCAGAAGAACAATAGGTTTATCTGTAAACAAGGACAAAATTATTTTCCTTTGAATAGATTATTATTTTTCTGCTATATACAATTTTATTGAACTCTTTCAAATTATTTTTTGTTTATTCAGTCAGTAATTGTTTTTAATTAAGAAAGGTATTTAAAAAACAAAATTTGAGGAAGTCCTCTTAAAAAATCTGATTTGCAGTATAATATGTATTTACTTATATTTATATGGAGTATCAAGCTACTCTGATATGTGTCGTATTTTTCAGTCACATTTAAAGAGGAAGATTGGAAGCCGAATAGTACCAAAGTTAATTTCCTGTACACCGTTTTACCTCGATTTTAGTCTCTTCCTCTTTTTTTCAAAACTTTTTTTTAAGCGCTCCTTTGTGTGCGTCCTTTTTTTCTTATCATGAACTTCATTCGGTCATGTAAGAAACGCAAAGATAATCAAAAATATTTAACAAAATCCGTGAGTCAGGATGAATAATTAATTACTTATCGGTTTAGAGAGTTTAGGAACTACAATCGTACGTAGGATTTGATTTGTAGCTTTGTGGAAACGGGGAAGAGTAAATTGTTTAATTACAATTTAAGCATACGGGGTTCGCTTGTAGACGCGATTTACTCCCTGTCCGGTAATCCGTTTTTCACCTGCTGTGTACTGGATCACCGACTTTATCTGATCAGTTGCAACCGGGCCAATGCAGACTAGAGGATCTTTGAAATAAGAGCATACCTGTAAAGAAAAATATACATTTCATTTCTTGAAAAAGTTATTCTTTTAAGGCCATGTAATGAGAGGGCCACATGACCAGATTCCTACCTTACCAACACTTTTTTTATTTCCTAACTCATTTTCACACGAGGTGCCTCATCTTGTTGAAAATTTGGGATAATTACTAATAAGAAGCAATAAGATAGGTGGGCCTGGTCCTAAATTTTTGTAATTCTGAAAAACTTTTTTTTTGTAATTAATTTTGTTGTTGATTTTTCAGAAACATTAGAATATAGGACCAGACACACCTTTCTTAGTGCTTCTTATTTATTATCCCAAACTTTCAACTCTATGTGGCGCTTCGTGTGAAAATAAGTTAGAAAATTTAAAAAATTTCGGTTAGGTAGGAATCTTGTCACGTGATCTTTGTCGTAACATGGCCTTAAACAGGTTTTTAAGAACCAAATCAAGTTTCATATTTGCTATACAAACAGGAAATTTCATAAAGTCAGGGAAATTCAAGAAATTTCAGGGAGAGCCTGATTAGCATAAGAGAATAACAGAAATTCTCAACGTCTTTTCAGACTTGATGGAAGCAAAAGCGACCGGACGGGAATCGGAAGTTCTGTGATTCGATTCCCAGCGCAGCGTAGGAGAATATATTTTTTCAGAAAAAATGTCTTCATGACTAATTCGAATTTTTGACTGATGATTCATTTACTTCGTTAAAAATTCCTTTAATCGTTTAAATATTTCGTTGAAAATTCATGCCCTCATAGCAATAGGATATACCGGGATATCCCATTGGATCCCATTTATCTCCCAGGTTGCCCCAAGGATATCCCAGGGATAACCCGTCGGATATTCCACAAGGCGGAAATTTTTATATACCAGGGTAATCCTCAGGATATCCCAGGGACACCTTCGGGATATTCAAATGTCCCAAGTAGGATATGAATTGATTTTCTATGTCCTACTTGGGTCATTTGAATATCCCGGAGGTGTCCCTGGGATATCCTGGATATCCTGAGGATTACCCTGGTATATACAAATTTCCGCCTTGTGGGATATCCGACGGATTATCCCCGGAATACCCTTGGGATAACGTGGCAGATAAAAAGGATCAAATGGGATATCCCGGTATATCCTATTGCTGTGAGGGCCATGTCTGAATTTTTAAATTCTTTAAGTTAAAAATGTAAGTTTAAAACTAAAAAACTAAAATGGAAAATTTTTAAATTGATAGACTTTCGAATTAGTCACTGTAAAGTGAATGGTGGTATTCTTGACAAAGATAAAAATTTAACTAATTATTTTAAACTCTGTGAAAATTGAGTATGGCCAGATTTTTCTTCTAAAGATTTGTAAAATTACAGGTCAAAAAATAAATTGTGTAAAATATACATTTTTGGAGCACCCTATTTCACTTTTTTCTAAAAGCTTATATTTTTCTTCGGAAGACAAACGCTTTCTGGCGTTTTCAATCAACATTTTCATAACATGTAAAACCTGAATACTGAGTGACTAAAAGCGAATTGAAGCAAATGTTCTGCGACAGTTTCGCCAAGTTATTATTAAGAGTTGTGGTCAAATTTATACCCCCCCCCCCTCGCGAATTATTACAGAAAGCCAATTTTGAACGAAATGGTTAAACTTTACCAAAAAATGGGTAAACAAAACGAATATGAAAATTCTTATCATCTTGTTGAAAATTAAATTAAATTGGTAAATAAATTGGTAATTAAAGCGGTTTGTTAAAAATGTAACTGATTTTTGAATAATTCACTGCGTTTTTTCAAAAGTCTATCGATTTCTTGGAAATTTATGTATTTTGTTAAAAATTCTTGTTTTGATGGTAGAAAATTAATCTCGTTTGTTGAAAGTTTGTTTTTTTGTTTAAGGCTTCTACCACTTTGTTGAAAATTCGTATTTTTTGGTGAAGATAATAGGAACGTCAAAGGAATTTGTTAAGAAGTGGTTGAAGCGTTACAAAAAGGTAGGAAATGTGGACGCTTTGCCAGAGAGGGGTAAGACGCCTGTGACCTCGAAAAACAAGTAAAAAATCATTATTAGGTTTTTTTAGAAGCACCCTATCTATAATTTGCGACAAGCTTAACAGGTGTTCTCAAACAAGGGAGTAAATATAATCCTACAAACGATATAACTCCGTTTGAGATCTGGCCGGCTATGGATGGAGGAGTACAAAAGATGGAGAAGCACAAAACACCGCAGCCACCTTTGCAGCCAGTGGAAAGAGGAAAATGGGATCACTGTCTTGAACTGGCTGACAAGCTATAATCGTCAATCATGGGGACTGGACGCCATACTGGGTAAATGCATCACAGTTCAATTACTGTTTTTAGAACCTTTGTTTCTGATTTTCAGAAATGTCTTTTTCTTTAGGGGAAATCCTGACGACACTCTTCTGGGACTAACTGTACTTTGATAGTT
>JAWWLR010000149.1:11546694-11560365 GCA_035041075.1 Acraspis erinacei | reverse complement strand
ATTTTTTCTCTAAAAAATTAATCTTTTTGATAGAAAATTCATCTCTTTTACTTTAAACTGAAACTTTCTTCTTGAGATTTCATCAATTTTATTAAAAATTTGTCTTTTTTATTAGTAAATTAATCTTTTTGTTTAAAAATGCATTATTTTGAATTAAAACTTCAATTTTTGGTTAAGATATCTTAAATTGTGTTAAAAAAGGCTTTTTGTCAGTGGAAAATCGATATTTTTGTTTAAAAATTCATCTTTTTGGTTTAAAATTTAACAAAATAGGTTTTAAAGCTGAAATAAACTATTTTTATTTCTTACTTAAAAATTCAACTTTTTGTTTGAGAACTCTTGAATTTGATTGAAAATTCATTTTTTCTCTAAAAAATTAATCTTTTTGATAGAAAATTCATCTCTTTTACTTTAAACTGAAACTTTCTTCTTGAGAATTCATCAATTTTATTAAAAATTGGTCTTTTTTATTAGTAAATTAATCTTTTTGTTTAAAAATGCATTATTTTGAATTAAAAATTCAATTTTTGGTTAAGATATATTAAATTGTGTTAAAAAAGGCTTTTTGTCAGTAGAAAATCGAAGTTTTTGTTTAAAAATTCATCTTTCTAGTTTAAAATTTAACAAAATAGGTTTTAACGCTGAAATAATTTATTTTTCTTTCTTCCTTGAAAATTCAACTTTTTGTTGGAGAACTCTTCAATTTTATTGAAAATTCATTTTTTTCTCTAAAAAATTAATCTTTTTGTTAGAAAATTCATTTTTCTGGTTAAAAATTTAACATCTAGGTTCTAAAGTTGAACCACTTTTTCAGAAATAAGAATAATATATTTTCCTTTTTTTCTAAAAAATTTGACTTTCTGTTCGAAAATTCTTCAATGATAATGAAAATTCTTTTTTTTCTGTAGTAATTTTATATTTTTCAGTGGAAAATTCAACTTTTTGGTTGAAACTTCTGGACTTTCGTTAAAAATTCTTTTTTTTCGGTAGAAATTTATCTTTTTGTTTAAAAATATATCTCTTTGTTTAAAAATTTAACGAAGAGGTTTTTAAAGTTGAATTACTTTTTACGAATGCATTTTTTGGTCGGCGATTTTTGAAAGTTCAATAATTTAGTTTAGCAAATCAACTATTTGATAGAAAATTAGTTTTTTATAATTAATTTTTTTAAATTAAGAGTTTAACTATTTCATTTATGGTTAAAAATGTACCTTTCTGAATTAAAAAATGTAATAATACCCGGATTAACTGTCACATAAAATTCAATTAGGCACATTTCAAGACTTACTCTGAAAGTCACTTTTTTATTTTAATTGTTGATTTATTATCGAAGTTTATAATTCACAACACGGTCTCATAGACAATATAGGCATGTTGGCAACTGGACTCGCTATAAACACAAACAAAAATCATTATAAACGTAAAATCGGGTTTTATTTAAATGCGGCGTTACTTCTGGAGTGCGAGGGAGTTATAAATAAATCAACGCTTGTCGACGAGGGTCAGGGGGGGGGGGGGATTTTAAAAAATTGGTAACGTAGTTTATGGATGAACCCTTATTTTGGTTTGCCAAATTTTGGCGCCTACACCCTTTTGCTGTACTAAATGTTGGCTCATCAGTCCTTTTGGAATTCCAAATTTTAGCGCTTTTACCCTTTTGCTGTGCCAAGTGTTGATGCTTTTTTCCTTTTGGAATTTTAAACTTGCTCGTTTATACCATTTCGCTGTGCTAAATTTAGGAGTTTATGCTCTTTTAGAAAGTCAAACTTTGGCGTTCATGTTTAATTTGTTTTGCCAAATGCTGTCTCTTATGCTCTTTTAGAATTTCAAACTTTAGCACTGATGCCCTTTTTTAATTTCAGACTTTGGCGCTCATGTCATTTTGGTTTGCCAAATGTTGGCAAACCAAATTTTGCTGTTCCAAATATTGGCTCTGATGTCCTTTCGGAATTCCAAATGTTGGCACTTAAGCCCTTTTGGTATGCCAAATGCTGGCGCTTATGGCTTTTTGGAATTTCAAATTTTGGTGCTTATACCCTATTGGTGTGCAAAATATTTACTCTTAGGCTGTTTTAGAATTCCAAACTTTGGTGTTCATGTTATTTTGCTTTGCCAAATTTTGGCTCTTATGCTCTTTCAGACTTTCAAACTTTAGTGCTTATGCACTTTAAGAATCCTAAATTTCCGTGCTTATGTCATTTTGTTGTGCCAAATTTTGGCGCTTATGCCCTTTTGGAATTCTAAACTTTGGCGCTCATATTATTTTTGTATGCCACATATTGGCGCTTTTTGATTTGACAAATGTTGGCTCTTATACTCTTTTAAAATTTCAAACTGTGATGCTTATGGCCTTTTGGAATTCTAAACTTTGGCGTTCATATTATGTTGGTTTGCCAAATGTTGGCGATTGTACCCTTTTTCTGTGCCAAATGTTGGCGCTTATGCCTTCTTGGAATTCCAATCTTTGGCGCTTAAGTTATTTTAGGCTCTTATGCTCTTTTAGAATTTCAAACATTAGCACCTATGCCCTTCTTTTAATTCCAAGCTTTGGCGCTCCCATCATTTTGGTTTTGCCAAATGTTGGCGCTTGTCTATTTTTCGTTGCCAAATTTTGGCTTTTATGCTCTTTTCGAGTTTTAACTTTGGCACTTATGCTCTTTTGGAATTCTAAAATTAGAGGTCATAACCCTATTGCTGTTCCAAAGGCCCTTCTGGAATTCGAAACTTTGGCGCTCCTCTTATTTTGGTTTGCTAAATGCGCTTGTACCCTTTTACTGTGCCAAATGTAGGTGCTTATGCTGTTTTGGAATTCCAAATTTTGGCGCTCATGTTATTTTGGTTTGCCAAATGTTGGCGCTTATACGATTTTGGTTTGGCAAATGATGGCTCTTATGCTCTTTTAAAATTTCATACTTTGGCGCTTATGCCCTTTTGAAATTTCAAACTTTGGCGATCATGTTATTTTGATTTGGCCAATGTTGGCGATTATACCATTTTGCTGTGCCAAATTTTGGCGCTTATGCCCTTTTGGAATTCTAAACTTTTGCGCTCATCTTATTTTGGTTTTAGAGAATATTTACAGATTATTACAATTTAGAGATATTTAGAAATTAGAGAATTTTTCACAAAATTTGAAACAAAATTTAACTTTTTAAAGATCTCGAAAAAACTTTGAAGTCATTTAAGATTTTTTAATTAATTCAAAAAAACAAAAAGCTTTTCTTAAGATTCCTGGGAAAATTATAAATGATTTTATATTTGGAAAAATAAAGTTTTAAATAAAACTTCAAGAAATGTCCAAAACTTTTGATAGATTTTAAGTCAATTTTTTATTTTTAAAGAATTTTGAAAATTTTAGGAATAATTTTAGTCTGTTTCAAAAATAATTAAAGAGTTTAAAAGATTTCAACAATTTTAAAACAAAATGTGGATTTTTTAAGATTTAGAAACAAAATTTCGAAGCGTGTCAATAATTTTGAAAAGTTTTCAAGAGAATAAAAACATTTTCTTAAGATTCTTAGGAAAATATCAAATGTTTTTTATTAAAAAAAATAATTTTAAGAGAAAATTGGAAAGGATTTCAAATGATCTCCTAAAATTTCGAAACAGAATATAAAAGATTTAAGAACAAAATTTCAAAATTTTGTAAAGTTACAGAATTTTATTAAAAAAATCGACATAGCTTAAGTGGTATTTGAAAGTTTTAAAAAGAATAACCAAAATTTGTAAACTTGTGAAGGTGTCAAGTATTTACAACAATATGTAGATTTTTGAGGATTTCGAAAAAGTATATTGTTGCAATTTTTAAATAGTTTTAAATAATTAATTTGTCCCAAAAAATAATTTTGTTGGCTAAAATTAATGAAACGATATAAATTATTTCTTAAACTAATAGTAAATGCAAAATATTAATAATTTAAAAACCAGCATTAAACAATTTTTTGAAACAACGTTTAAATTTTAGTTAAAAAATAATTAATAATTAATAATTTTGAATTAAAAGACTTTTAAATTAAGAACAAATATATTGTACTATTTTGAACTGAAAACGTTCAAGAATTTTTAAAACTAAACAATTTTATTAGAAAGCAGTTGTAGAATTTTTAATTATTATTTTATTTACAAAATTAAAAAGTTTCAACATATTTGTCTAAAGTAGTAAAATAATTTTACCGTTCAAAATTAAAAAAATTTTAAATTATAAACCTTTAAAATTGAATTTGTCTTTAAAAAATCTGAAAATGAATTTAATTTTAAATAAGAAACAATAAATTCCTACCACTGAATATTGAAACTTAAACGATTTCGAACTTCATTTAGAATTTATTCATTTATATTAGTACTCATACATTTCAAAGTTAAATAGTTTTAATTTTAGTTGCAAAATTAAAACTTATGAAAGGGAAAAATGTACATTCAGATTTCTAAAATTTTAACCATTCAAAGTTAAAGAAATAATTTAATTACTGATAGTTTTAATTTTTCATTCTTTAAAATTAAAACTAAACAATTTAGATGTTAGAATGTTAAAGTTTAAAATTAATAAATTTATAACTGACTAAAATTCAAACCAAAAGTTTGGAATTGCTAAATCAAAAATGATTACATAAAATACTGACTATCAGGTCTTCAAATATGAAAGTTTTCATTTTTTAAAGAGGGAAACTTAATAAATAGGGTAATTTTCCTACATTTTTAATATTTTAATTTTAAACTAAAACTTCATTTTTGAAATTCCAAACTACCAAGAATTAGGAAATTTTATGTCAAGGATTTTCTAATTTAAGTTTTTGAAGGAAAAGATTTTTATTCGACAGCTTCAGCAATTAAACTGTTTTAGAATCGCGCATGCAAAACTATAATTTTAAATTGAAATTATAGAAATATTAAAGATAATAAATATATTATTAATGAGTATCATAACATGAAAAATCCTACAATTTTTAAATTAGGATTTTAAATCAAGTCCTTGAAAATAACTAATTTTCAAATTGTGAGTCACGATTTTTAAAATTAAATCATTTTAATATAAAGTGCAAAATTAATATATTGAAAATCACAGATAAGCTTCAATCAGGACAGAATGAATAAATCGTAAATTTATAATATATATATAATAATTCTTTCCAGTTCTTTATTTAAATTAAAATAATATATTCTTAAATCAAATACTTTCTTTAATTAAAAAAAAAAGAAAACGTCATTATCTGAAATTAAACAAATTTTTGCTTCGAATTAAAGCAAAAAAAATCGTTAATTAAAAACAAAAATGTCGAGTAGAAGCTGAAAAAATTCTTAGCCCGGAAATCGATGACACGGATATTGCAGATGCGGTGAACACTTACATATCTCGCTCGCGCCTCGATCAGTTCTTCAAAGTTTAAATATTAAGTAAAAGTGGTGACTTTTTTCGAATTTAGTACTTTGGCGGACGAAGCTGATCCCCGACTAATGTTCAAGTACCGAGCTCAACAAGTCTTTCGCGGAATGTTCAGAAGGAACTGAGTGGTCGAAAACGGTTGCGCACCCTGAAGCCTGGCAATCTATACTCCTACGCTGTTTTGGTGGCCATCCATGCAGGTGCATTTCTACGCATGCGCTCACTTTTTTTTCGTTTCTTGCACAATGCGCGGTTTGCTTTTTGCTTTACGTGCAAGGCTCATTCATATTCTACATACGCCCTGAATAAAGGACACCAGTTTCGGATCAACCCGGATTGCCCGGATTTATCTTCCTCGCAAAGAAAAACGCAAAACTAGATTTACTATTTTCCACACTTTTATTCCAGGCTGAAAGTGACGATTCTCCAACAGAAATCGTCGTTTTTATTCGATACAGCGCTACGTCGCATTTGGGCGGTGTACCGCGCTACGTCGCACAGTGGGAAAAAATTACTTTTTTGGTTCAAAATAACTTACAGCCCACAAATATTGAACATTTTAAACGAAAAAACAAAAAATTTTGAAAAAAGCTGATAAGATTTCTAAGAGAGTTGAAGAGCATGATTATTGAATCAGGTTTTCAATTTTTTCTATAAATAAACAAATTTGACGAAAAAAGTAGCCGTTTTTTTTTCTTTCACGTTACCGGTGCTCGTCAATTATAGGAAAATTGTTGAAATCGCCTAGTTTGCATAGAGTAACATTATTTAAAGATGTTACAATATTATACAATAAACAAAAAAATTGTTTAAACAAATTATTTGTTGCAAACATGTTTTCTACGATTTCCATATTTATAAATTTTTCCAAGTTATATTGCAAGAAATTTGAATGGAAACAATATTATATTTTTAAAAAATGTCTCTTAAGATTATAATTTTTTATATTATAAACAAATTTAATGAACAAATGCAGTAATCAGGCATTTTTCGATAGAAAAATTCTGTTTTTTCAATGCCAGTCTTTTCAGTTGGGAACTTCATGACAATTTCAGAAAGACTCATCATAAGTTGATAAATTTTATGATTTCCTTAAACAAATTAAATGACAAATGCATTAATCAGGCATTTTCCTACAGAAAATTTTTTTTTCTATGTTAATTTTTTAAATTGGGAATTTCACAATGAATTCAGCAAAATTCATAAATTTTTTATCAATTTTATGATTTATTAAAATAATTTTAATAAACAAATACATTAATCAGGCATATTTTGGCAGAAAAAATTCGTTTTTTTCTATTTAAACTTTTTAAATTAGGAACTTCATGATAACTTCAGCAAATTCATAATTTTTTGATCAATTTTACGATTTTTTAAAACAAATTTAATAAACAAATGCATTATTGGTGCATCTGTCGACTAGAAAATTCTTTTTTTTTCGATGTCAGACATTTAAATCGGATCTCCATAATAAATTCAGCAACATTCATGATAAGTTGATAAATTTTATGAATTAAAAAAAAAGTAATGAACAAATGCAGTATTCAAGCATTTTTCGAAAGAAAATTTCGTTGATTTCTATGTCAACTTTTTTAATTGGGAGCTTCATGATGATTTCAGCGAAATTCATAATTTGTTGATAAATTTTATATTTTTTTTAAAACGAATGTATTATTCGGGCATCTGTCGATGGGAAAGTTATTGTTTTTCTATATCAGTCTTTTTAATTGGGAACTTAATGAACATTTCATTACCAATCATAGTTACTTGATCAATTCTATGATGTTTTAAACAAATTTAATAAACATATGCATTATTTGAGTATTTGTCGCCAAAAAAGTTTTTTTTTCAATCTCGGTCCTTCCATTTTAAGTTTCTCATTACTTTCTTTCTTTTAAAAAGGCTACAGCTTAAGGATTGACTAGAATTACCCTTTTCTTCTACTTTTGTCTATGATATACTATTTTCGGATCAGTGGAAATCAACATTTTATTTATCGAATTTGTTTAAAGGAATCATCAAATTTATCAACTAATTTTGAATGTTGCGGCAATTATCAATAAGTTGCCAATTAAAAAGTCTGATATCGAAAAAAAATTCCACCGACAGATGCCCGAATAATGCATTTGTTTACTAAATTTTTTAAAAGAAATATGTAACTTATTAATCAATTATGAATTTGACTGAAATCATCATGAAGTTCCTAATTAAATTTTTTTTAATAATTTGCCACAAGAATTGTTTATGAGAATGGTTATTATAAACTTTTAAATTAATTTTGTAATTAAATATTATTCCTGCATTAATATTAAGCACTTTTAGTAAAAAAATGTTTACCGATAATTAAAATTTGTCAATTTGTGGAAAAAATATGAATAAACAAATAAAAAACACAAAAGTCTGGAACGTCAAGCTCTTTTGAAATTAATGAACTTTAGTTTAAAAAAATTCAATATTGGACCAAAATTGAAGGCTCTGGACATTTTTGAACGAAAAAAGTGCACTTCCTTCCACTGTGCGACGCGCATTGGGATGAAATCAAAAGACGAGGTTCAAAATAAGTTGTAGCTGGCAATTCTTAACCAATCTTGGATTGTTTTTTTTAATTCGGCTTTAAATTTTTAAGAGATTTATGTGACCTGATTTTTAATTTGTTTTTTGTTTAAACTTTTATTTTAATGCAAAAAGTGAAGAAAAAGTCGATTTTTTCGTTTTTTTTTGTTTTTCTTCGTGAAATTTTTTTCTATGATCATCATTGCTAGACTTTATGCACAGGGGTAGTTGAAAGCGAATTCTTTTTATTTATTTTATTTTTATTAATTTTACAAACAAATACCTATAGTGTGGACATTTAAAGGCAGAAAGAAATCGCATTTTTTCTTAATTTTCCTCAAATTATGTCGCCAATGATGTTTATGAGAGAAAATTATTATCCGATATTTTTTAATAATTTTATAAACAAATGCCTATCATTAAACACCAATGGCGACATCATTTAAGGAAAATTGGGAAAAAATATTTTTTCCGCCTTTAAATTTCCACACTGGCCATTTGGTTATATAATTTGTTTATGAAATTAATAAAAAATATAGGATAATCATTTTCCATCATTAAACATCACTGGCGACATAATTTAAGGAAATTTAAGAGAGAAAGCGATTTCTTTCGCCATTTAAATTGCCACACGGTGTAGACTATTTGTTAAGTTAATTTGTTTATGACAATTAACCTAACAGTGTAAGAAATATTTTTACTTTTAACTACCCCTGTGAATAAATTCTGGCAATGCTGATAATATAAAATTTTTTTTTGAGAAGATAAACAAAAAAAACGAAAAAATACGATGTTTAAAAGAGTTATCGAGTCTGATTTGTAAACTAGACTTCCAATTTTTTTTTTATAAGTAAATAAATATGTCAAAAAATGGCCATTTTTTATTTAACGTTCCCAGTGCTCGTCAATAACAGGAAAATTGTTGAAATTGCCTGAGTTTCATAGAGCAAAATTAGTTAAAGATATTCCAATATTATGTAATAAATAAAAAAATGTATAAACAAATTATTTGTTGAAAGAATTTTTTTTACGATTTTCCATAATTTTACGTTTTTTAAAGTTATGCTGCAAGGAATTTGGATAAAAATAATATAATAATGAAGAAATTTCTTCTTGAGATTATTATTGTTAATATTATAAAGAAATTCAATAAGCAATTGCATTAATCAGCCATTTTTCGATAGAAAACTTCGTTATTTTCGAAGCCATTTTTTTAAATTTAGGAACTTTATGATAATTTTAGAAAAATTAGTAATTTTTTTATTAATCTTGTATCTTTATCAACAAATTTAATAAAGAAATGAATTACTGGGGCATCTGTCTACGGAAAAATTCTTTTCTTCCATGTTAGTCTTTTTAATGGGGAAATTCATGATAATTTCAGCAAAATTCGTAATTAGTTAATAAATTTTATATATTTTTTTATCAACTAAGCATGAGTATTAGTGAAATTATCATTAAGTTCCCAATTAAAAAATCTGACGTAAGAAAACATCCTAAGATAGATGCCGAAATAATGCATTTGTTTGTTACATTCGTTAAAAAAACCATAAAATATATCAACTAATCATGAATGTTGCTGAATTTATTATGAAGATCCCAATTAATAGTCGGGAATCGATAAAAGAAGAATATTTCCGTCGACAGGTGCTTCAATAATATATTTGTTTATTAAAATTGTTTTAAAAAAATCATAAAATTGACCAATAAATTATTAATTTTTTCTGAAATTATCATGAAGTTCCCAATTAAAAGGACAAGCATTGGAAAAATCTAATTTTTCTGCCAAAAAAGGTTTATTATATTTGTTTAAAGAATCATAAGGTTAATAAAAAATTATGAATTTTTCTGAAATTATCATAAAGTTCCCGATTTAAAAAAAAATTACGTCGACATTACATTATTTTTATACAAATTTCTTGCAATATAACTCAAAAAAACGTAAAATTATGGAAAATCGCAAAAAACCTTTTTTTAACAAATAAGTTGTTGATAAAATTTGGTTTGTTTTATTATATATTATTGGAATATCTTTAAATAATGTTACTCTATGACTCTTGTGGTTCTAAATAATGTACAGCCCACAAATACTGATCCATTTCGACAAAAACATTTGAAAAAAGTGATAAGATTTCTAAGAGAGTTGTCGAGCCTGATTCTTAAATTAGGATTTCAATTTTTTTAATAAATAAACAAATATGGCAAAACAATTGCTGTTTTTCTCTTTGAGATGTTTGTAGTCACTATTTCTATGTAAAATTAACAATAAATGATTGTTCTTATTTATTGTTATTACTAAATTGCAAATATCATGAAATTTTCATGTATTAAAAAAATCTTTCTTATATCCTTTAAACCCTTGCTAATAATTTGAAAAATAGAATTGAATACTAAATATTATTAAGTAATTCCATAAGCAAATTATTTAAACAAATGTACATTGCAGACGTTTGTAGGCAGAAGCAAATAGTTTTTTCTTCTAGTATTTTTGTAATTATATTATTATCAAAGATCTTTCCAGAAAAAAATTTACCATCCACTAATATTAGTTTATTTTACAAGCAAATTATTTAAAGAAATTCACATTTTAGGCGTTTTTAAGCAAAAAGAAATCCTTTTTTCTTCCGATTTTGCTGATATTATATTCCCAATGATGTTTTCTGATAAAAATTCGCTTTCCGTTAATATTTGTGTATTTTATAAAAAAAATTCTAGAACGAAATTCACATGTAAGGTGTTTTTAAGGTAAAAGCAATAGATTTTGCTTGTATTATTTTTTAAATTATATTGACAATGATGTTTTCAGAAATTTTTTATTATTTGATCATTTTATGAACAAATTATATCAAAAAATGTGAGTTTTAGAAGTTTTTTGGCAAAAAGAAAGCGTTTTTTATCATGCTTCTGTTGAGATAACAGAACAATAGTTGCATTTTTGTAATGTTGTGAGTCCCTTTTTCTCATTCACTATTGAGAAGGTAATTTGAAACAAACAAATAATGTAAGTTTATACAAGTTTTAGAAATTTGCAAGCAGAGAGAAATAGTTCGAGAGGAGTTCATGTAACAAATTTTGCTAACATAATTTCAATAATGCTACAAGAAAGAAATTTTTTCTGATCACAAACGGCTAAAATGGTTATTTATTATATAATTTGTTTAACCATCTGGTTAAAAATTAATTTTTTCTTTGGTTGAAATTTAATCTTTTAAATTAAAAATTGAACTATTCAAGTTGAAGATTTATTATTATAGCTGAAAATCCTTCTTGTTGATTAAAAGTTTAACTCCTTGTTGAAAATTCGCTTTTTCTTTGTTTGAAAATTATTTAAAAAATTTTTGAAATAAACTATTCAAGTTAAAGATTCATCATTTCAGTTAAAAATTCTTCTTCTTGGTTAAAAATTGCACTATTTTAATAAAAACTCTTTTTTTCAATTATTTATTTTAAATGAAAATGTTACTATTTTATTTTTGGTTAAAAATTATTTTTTTCTAATTAAAAACTCAACTACTTGCGTAAAAGTTGAACAACTTTGTTAACAATTTATTTTTGTTGTTTAAAATTAAGTGTTAGATTGAAAATTAATATTCTTTTTTCGAAAACTCAAATGTTTTACAGAAAATTCGTATTTTATTTCTCGTAAAAATTGGGCTTGTTGGTTAAAAGCTAAACTGTTTTTGTTAAAAATTCTATCGTTTTTGGTAGAAATGTTGTCTTTTTGATTTAAAATAAAAAAAAAAAACATTTGAAACTCATAAGCACTTCGTACTAAAATTTTAAAATCATGATCTAAATTTTGAGATAATAAACTCGACTGTCTTATTTTTCGTAACATAAGAGGAAAGAGCTTTTTCAGGAGAAAGGAAAGCTCATCATAATAAAAAAAGTTAAGCTTACAAGTAAGGTAAACTCGCTCTAGACAGTCTAGGTACCATTTCTTCTTCCTCAGCAAAAGTTTTCCCTAGTTAGCTCACAGGAAGACTCTTGCAGTAAAAAACATGTTTTAACCTCGTTAGCGAATTTGTTAAAAGGATTATTTTTCTTCTCTAGAAGAAATTAACGTGAAAAGGTTCTCAAAAGAATCATATAATTAAATTTTTCTAACAATAAACCAGCTTAGGTAAATCACTTTTTTTTTTAGTAATCTAGTTAAAGTTACGTTATTTAGTGAAAAAGGTAACTAGTTACAGTTACGTTACTTGCAACCGTAAAAAGTAACAGTTACTAAATAAAGTATCTTTAAATTACCTTAAAAGTTACTTTGTTCACTTCCCTAATTTTATAATTTAAAAATCAAAATAGCTAAGATGACAATTCATAATTTAAAAATAAATAGGTATTATTCAAAGTAAATTAAAAATACAAAAATATTTATTCAAGGAAACAATAATATTTATTTAGAATAAAATTCGAATTGAGGAATAGACAACTCACTCGGAGTCACATAAATTAGTTGCTTCATTGGCTTTATTTTCCTCAGCCATTGAAAATCATTTTACATATTGAATTCCAAGTTAAAATCACGAATAGTTGTACTTTCTATCAAAATTGTTAAATTTTTAAGAAAATGCATGACTTTTCAACCATATAGTTGACTATGCATACCAAAAATATTAATTTTCAACCAAAAAATTAATTTTTATCTAAATAATCGAATTTTCATGTTCAAAATAACAAGACGAATTTTTAATAAAAGAGTGAAATTTCCAACAAAAAGGTTTCAACCAAATAGCTGAATTCTCAACTAAAATATTTGAATTTACTACACAAAAAAAAATTATTAAACAAAGAAGTTAAAATTTTTCAACCAGAGAAATTAATTTTGAATTAGAAATATGAATCTTGAAGCTAAAACTCAAGTTTTAACACATAAGTTAAACTTTCTACCAAGTGTTTAAATTTGAAGACCAAAGAAGAAAAATTTTCAACAAATCAATTAAATTGAAAACAAAAAAGTTAATTTCAAATAAGCAGCTCCATTTTCTACCCAAAGAACAAATTTAAGAGAAAAAAGTTAAATTTTAAACCAGAGAGATTAATTTTCACCTAAAATTATGAATCTTCAACCATTCAACTCAATTTTTAATAGAGAAGTACAATCAAGTGGTTAAATTTTGACCGCAAAAAAAAAATTTTTCAACGAAACAGTTAAATTCTAAAGAAGGAAGTTCTTTTTCTACCAAATAGTTTAACTTTCTACCAAAAGATTTGAATTTTCCGAACAAAATGTAATTCCAAATAGTTAAATTTTCAACCAAGCAACTTAATTTTCTGAACAAAGAACGAATTTAAGATAAAAAAGTTAAATTTTAAACAAAACAGATTAATTTTCAACTAAAATTATGAAGCTTCAAACAAACAGATTAATTTTTAACAAATAAATTCAACTTACGAACCAGTTTATAAATTTTCGACCAAAAAAGACGGATTTTAAAAAAAACAGTTAAATTTCAAACAAAAAAGTTGATTTTCAACCAAATGGTTCATCTTTCTACTAAAATATTTGAATTTTCTACTATAAAAAAAACAAATTTAAGAGAAAAAATCCGCCCGCTTCGCGGGCACATTCTCATCGCTCTTCGCACTCGATAATATGTTTATCTCGCGCTTCGCGCTCGATAATGTATTTACCTCGCGCTACGCGCCCGGTCCTAGTCCTTCCCCCACATATGAGCACAGACCATTCAAAAGAAAAGGTCAAAGCATCGACACCTGGAATTTGGTGATTGTGAATT
>JAWWLR010000149.1:11480608-11493871 GCA_035041075.1 Acraspis erinacei | reverse complement strand
GGTTATTTTATGGATGATAGATTATTTGGTGTACCCTGCGAGATTTGTTGGTTTCAAAAATTTGTTTATGTATATCCAAGAATACAGTGTTTTGGTTTAAGAAATTTTTTGGCTGTGTCTAGAGAATGAAAGGTTACTTACTATATTTGAGTCGACCCCATCCGGTTACAGTGGCCAGTTGTCCAATGAAGTCTGCACCATCGTCAGGCATGCAAATTGGGACGATGTGGGCATCGAATTGTATTGGCGTTTCCAGTTCTAGCAATGCAAGGTCGTTTTCGAAGGTCGCTGGATCGTAACCTCTATTCACGATAACTCGGCGAACATTCCTCGTTACGCTGCGTTTTGGTTCCAGTTCACCGGAAATGTCGTGTTCGCCAAATACCGCTACTAGAGATGCCAGGAACCTTTATACACATGCGTAATTACTAATTAGTATGCAACAGTTAACACGACCTGCGCCACTTAATTAGGGTATGAAAGTCTCGAATTATTTTGTACTTTTTCTGGGTTCATCAGATGTTGAAGGTGAGAAATTTTCTTTCACGTTTGCCTTTTAATTAATGTGATAAAAAAATATTATCAGCTTATTAAAAAGCGCATGGCGCCATTTTCGATTAATATCTCGAAACTATCTTGAAACTATTGTTGTCAGGTAACACGTGTTCGTGATTGGATAAAGTTTTCATTTTTTCTTTCGTTTCAAAAAAAGTCTACAAGCTTCAGGCTTACGAGAAATGTAAGGTTATCTAAATACTATGCTAAATACTAACAAGACAGGCATAATGAAAAGGTCTTGTCCATAGACGAGACAAATAATTCTATACGTTTTTCGGGTCGCTGAATCAAAATCCGAGGTTGGTTTTACTCTTTCAGATCACATTTCATTCCTTTGTTGTTTTTTGTGTTTTTCTTAGTCACGTCGACTAGACGAGGTAATCATTTCTCTGTTTTCCTTCTCGCCGAATCCGAATCCGGAGTTAGTTTGACTCGGGAGACCGCATTTCGTTCCTTACCTCGGAAAAGTGAGAAAATCAACTTTTTTCACTTTTTTGAGGTAAGGAACGAAATGCGATCTGACAGCGTCAAACTAATCTCGGGTTCGAATTCAGCGACCCCATAAATGTATAGAAATGTTTGAGTAGTCTGGTGGACAAGGCCGTTTTTTCGGGTGCCTGTTTTAAATTTATTTTAAAGCTTAAGCGAAAATTCAGATTAATGGATAATCACTATCAGCTTCAATTTTTTTTAAAGAATAATAAATTCAACATTTCAGCACCACGAATATGTATATTTGTACTCAAATAGATCAAATATTTAGTTGTAATTTTATAAAAAATTCATTTTTTACATTGACAGACATTAGGAATTGAATAAATATACTTTTACCCGACACTTAATATTTTTATGCAGAAACTTAAATTATAATTTGTTTTTAGTAAAAATTAGAAACTTTTTATCCCTTTTAATTGACCTAAGAAATACAATATGAGACAAACTTAAAAAAAATTTATTATTATAACCACTACCAAAACTTCTGACTCGTATCGTTTTTTTTTTAATTAAAAGTTTCAAGTCAGAAATTTATATAGTAATTTTTGGAGATAAAAAATCTCTCATTTTATTTTGAGGAATTTATGAAATAAAATGCTTTAGCCTCTATAAATTAAATTAAAAGTCTGAGGATAATGATTGACCAGGATTTGAAATTTTTTTAAATGATTAGCATTTAAAATCATTCAAAATAAAATTTGTCTATCTACTTCGGAATTAATCTGTTCATTTAGATATATAAATATAAATAATAGATATATAATAACATAATTATTAATCTTTTAAATGTGTCGCTAATATCCATGAACTTGAATAATAATCTAATCAAATTTTTATTTTATCTTTTGATACTTAAAATTCAGTATATATGTAGGTAAGATTAATGTGGGCACTATATTATTAAATTTAAATTTCTTAACTGTTCAAGTAAAAATATTGCATTTTCAATAAGATAGAGAAATTTTCAACGAAAAACATTGGGTTTTAATCAAAATTAAAATAGGTCAATTTTCAGTTTAAAAAAATTCATTTTCCATAAAAAACAACAAATTTGTAATCAAATGAATGAATGAATCTTTAACTGGAGTAGTGGACTTTTCAATGAAAAAGATTAATTTCCCGAAAAATATTCGTTTTCAAAAAATAGTTCATTTTTCAACCAAAGAGATGAATTGTTAATTGAAATTATGAATCTACAGAAAAAATATTAATTTTTCACAGAAAAGTTTAACTTTCAACAACAAATTTTGTATCTGATATTTCAAACAAAACAAATTAAAATTTTTAAATAAGAAACTGTTGAATTTAACCAAAGAATACGAATTTTTAATATGAGTTGAAGTTTCAACTCAGAAAGATTTATAAGTCAAGGGAGAGAGATAAAATTGCAAACAAACTGCTGGAAATTTGTATTTTGAATAAAAAGAATTATTTATCAAATATTTTAAAGAAAATTTGCAACATAAAAAAATTAGGTTATGTTTGCGTTATACATCGGAGATCGTTATTTTTAGTTAAAAAACATGAGATTTCGAAGAAGATTGAAAATTTTTGGACAATCTTAGGTTATGTTAAAATTTCTCATCGGAACTCAGTTTAAAAAAAAATTGGTCGATTTCAAAGAAGATTTATAATTTGGAATAATTTGCTCTTCTGTTATGTCAGTGTTTTTTGCCCATAGTTGTCACTCGCAATTAAAAAAATCATAACATTTTTCAGAATATTATTATTATTATTCAGAGTTAATAAATTTTTTATTTTGTTTGGGTTTTATAGTGGAAATCGGTACTTTTAATAACAAATCACTAGATTTCAAAGAAGGTAAAAATTGCTTGAACAATTTTAGTTTATGCTCGCGTTTTTAAAAGAGGATTTACAATCTTAAACAAATATTTTTAATTTTATGTTAGTGTGTTTTGTCTGAAATTGTTATTCCTAATAAAATTTTAAAGAAGATTTAACATTTGCAACAATTTGACGCTATTTTAATGTTTTTTTAACAAAAATTGAAATTTTTAATCAAATAAACAACGTAAGGTTTTTCAGATTATCACTAATATTCATTAAATTCAGATTTTTGTAAAAAAATTTATTTTTCTAGCATCGAAAATTGGTATTAAAAAAAACAATGCAATGATTTTATTGCCTATATAAAAATATTATAAACATATTAATTTTAAACTTAACGTATCGATTTTCATCAATTATTATAAAAAATATTGTCCTTGCTTTTTTTCTATTATTTTAGATCATAGACACTATAAAATACAAAAATATTGCGTTATTATTAATTTTATGTTTTAATATTAAATTGTGCGTGATAAGAAAAATCGCACATATGTTGCGCGTGCTTATCATGTTCTGTTAAGACAATTCCTTTTTTTATACAGAAATGTTTCACACAAATGTTCATTTTGATCTCATAATTATGAATTTTCTGTTAAAATATACATTAAATAAAATACTTCGAAATGTCATTTAGTGTAAAATAATAATGATTATAAACTAAAAAATAAATCAATATTTTTATGAACGGAAATACATTTAAATAATAAATAATTTAATTAAATAAATGTGCATTTTTTTAAACGGTACTTACCCTGGTTGACAATGAGCAGCTGTAATAACATATTTATCTGTTATGAGGACTCCACCACATTTATTTTTTGTGAAAAGTCCAAGCCAGGTTGCTTCCCGAACTAAAACTTGCCAGGGCCATTCACCAAAAATTGCCCCTTTTCCTCCTACAATTCTTCCTTTTTTTACTTGGGGTCTCAGTCCACAAGCTATTCAATAAAATATAAACAAGAATAATTAATAGAAATCAAGATAAATTAAATTCCTTTCACCAGACTCATATCGGAAAAGTTTACGAGTTTACATTTTAGAAACAGAAAATAGAAAACAACTTGGAATCTTGTATTATGGCTCTAAAATGCCTCGCATTTCAATCGAAATTCTCTATCCATAATATCATAAAAAGTAATTTCATATTTAAGATGAAATATTTTTACGAGACTTCTTTCAATTTCTATTTTCACGTTGATTTCTATTTATGAAAATGCATCCGGTTTGCAAGTTCTAATGTTTTCCAAATGAATTTCAAATTGTATTCATTATTTCTTATTCGCTACTGTTGAAGAGAGAATTTTCACTCTCAATTTGAATGATTAAAGACCTGGTAACCGTGGAGCAAAACTAGGTTCACTTACTTTAATTATAGTGAATTAATGATGTAAGTCGATAACTCGAATTGGGTCATTCGAAGGTCAACCTTGGAGGCAGAAGTTTAAAATGAGAGATAATGCTTAGAAGTAGCAAAGCGATTAATTTTCTGTCAAATAAACTATAGTTGTGTAACATCACATACATTTTCATTTTGTTTTTCATAACTTTAAAGTGAATGCTAGAAAATTCATGACATGCTTCAAGGTTTAATACTTATTCCCTTATCTATTACTTTATTGAATACTTATTCGAAATTGTACAAGTTTAAATTTATTTCAATTTTCGCAACCTGTTTTTTTAGTTAAATGAAAATGATTTCAATTAAATTTATTGTGAGTCCGGTGAAATTAATTTGCATTAAGTAAGCTTTAATTTACTCTAAATTCAGTTGAATGATCCGAATGAAGTATGGAAACATACCTTTCCGAAAATCGGATGTTGGAATGACGTCCGGAGTCTTGGTAGTAATTTCTACAACTTCAGAAGTTACTTCTTGCTCAACAATAACAGCTTCAGTGCTTGTCACTATAGGAACTTTCTTCGTTGGTTTGGGTCGTTTCTGGACAACAGCAGGTTTTTTCGTAGTAACAGTTTGTCCAGAACTTGGTTTTGGTTTCTGGTTCGTCGGTTTACCCGGTGTAAGATTATCAGGTCGACTCGGAGTTGGTTTTTTAACAGTGACTGGTTTTTTCGTACTCACTTGAGTTGGTTTTGGTTTCTTCGTAGGACTACTAGCTGGTTTTTTATTCGGCACAGGTGCCTTCGTAGGACTAGGAACAGTGGCGTTCTTCTTAGTATAAACAACATCCTTTAAATCCTCAAAATTACCCTGCAAAGAGTCGACGATTTTATTGACAAAGGAGTCTACCTTATTCTTTAACACATCATCCTCGATGAATGACGGCGTTGGGATATCACCTACAATGAAGTTTTCTGTATAATCCGTCTCATTTCCTTGAATGACAATCGTTGGTTTTTCCTGTTGAACAACAGCGTTCGAAATATTTAATTCCGGATGTCTAACAGGAGGGAAGATGATGGAATCATCGGGTGCTGCTGTCTCATCTTCATAAAGAGGGGTAGTCGATGTAACTATTGTTGGATTCGTATCCTTATCAGTGGGCTTAACATTTTCAGTAAAGTTATAATTTGGAGTAGAAGGTTTCAAGTGGAAACTGGGTTTGTTATTCGTCCAGGTTGAAAATGTGGTCCAAACCGTGGCAGGTTTTCTGGTGCTTGGTGAGTAATACGTTGAAGAAGCCTCACCAACAGTATTCTCAGTAATCGATCCCGAATCGCTAATTGTAGTTGGTTTTACACTTGTTGTTCCATCTTTTAGATTAACGCTAAAATAACTTGTAGATACAACATGCTTATTGTTTGTTGCTCCAGATATGACTGTACTTATGTTGTGAGTAATAGTTGTTGAGCCAGCAGGTTTCTTCGTTCCAACACTGCTTTTTACAGTAGGTTTTGGAGTTGTGACAGGTCGTCTTGAAGAAGGTTTTTCGCTTGTAATAGTGGTGTACTCGGTGCCTAAAGGACCTAAAACGATTACAGTTGGAGCTGGTGGATTTGTTGTGGGTCTTGTTGATAAACTACTACCCTGAAAAGTACCAGATGTATAAGAAGGGAGTCTGGAAGATATATAAGTCGTAGATCCTCCAGAAGATGAGGATATGTAGTTGGTGGTTCCAGGTGATTCGGTGGCAACTTCATAATAATAATTTGATGATTGACCAGGTTTGAAATAGGTATAAGGAAATGATTCTGTCGTGATAGAGGAAGAAGGTCTCGTGGAACCTAGTCTTGAAAGAGAAGGTTTTGCTGTCTCGTCAATGCTGACCCAGGTTTGTATGGAGGAAGCTGTATTTCCACCTAGAAAGACATCTTTTCTTTAGTTTTTTCTAGATGTGGGTGTGGGAATGTTTACGGAAAATTATAAATAATAGATAAGAGGCTTTAATATTAGCTAATGCAGATTTAAGAAAAAGAGTAAATAATGTTGCCAATGATGTTTGTGAAATTTATGATGAAGTAAAAGTCTTCTCTTCTTTCAATTGAGTTAACTTTTATGTTCAGAACAGGGCGAACTCACTGTAAAGTGTAGCCCATCCATAAAATGGAAGTATCATAAAAGCGAAAGAGACCGACTTACGCCGACATGAAGTGCTATCTCTCCCTCGATATTTATTACCCTGTAGACATTCTCAGTGATATTACTCTGTAAGGTCTCTTTTCCTGTTTTACGGGCATTATTTCACGCTACCTTACGTAACATAGAGTAGATGTAACGTTTTATGATACGAGAGATAGCAGAACATTATGATCTAATAAATTTATAAAGGATCATATAGTGCAATTAGATTTTACTCTATCTATATTTTTACAGTGCAATAATTAATTAATCAGATAGATTACATCAGTATCTTGCAGAAGGACGTTACCATCCATAAATGGTAGCTGATTAAATATTCTTCCTCCTGAAATCGCTTAATATTTATGTCATGAATGAATTGGGCCCTTATAGAAAAATCGCATTTTAAAGATAATAGTTCAGAAGTTCTGATTTGAAAATTCGATTTTTATTTTCTTTCAAAGTTTTAAAAAAGAGCTAGGTTTGAAAGTCAACCTTTTTACTTATTTTTAGGCGCTTTTAAGATTCATAACTAAAAAGCTGACCAGTTTAAAAGCGGAATTTGAAATTGATGAAATTGAAAAATATCTATACGAATCTTATTTTGGATCGAGTATCAGATCATGTTAGACGTTTATTTCCACTACAATGTTTTATTATGAACTATATTTGTATAAAAAAATTCGATAACAATAATTTTGATTCTATATCAAAGAGAATAAATTCCGTATATTTAAATAATGTCAATTTATACCTATTTTTTACTGTGGAGTAAATTATACTGTACTTATAACAGGGAAAGCTGCTCTCTCAGTTTCTGTCATGCAAATAATTGGTTATTATGAACGCTCAATTAGTCAAATTCGTGAAGCGACGCCATCACTTTGACTGTTTATATTTATTTGAGAAAAATTATGTTACTTTTCACTTTCAACAATTATTTTTAAAGAATGAACAAACATTGAAAAATTCAAATATTCTGAGTATAAAGTTATAATAATGTATTCTTTTCTCTCTTTTAGGGTTCAGCAACAAATATGATTCTTGCTTGTCTTTTTTCCATTAGGGCGTATTATATGAATCCAAAATCATACAATTAAGTATTCTAAATAATACAGTAATAAAGAAACTTAAATTAATAAAAGAATTAAATATAATTATGTTTTCAAGTGTCAATCTTCCTTACCTTGTGCAGTATACTTAGTTTCCGAGCTGGGAGTAGTGCCATTCAAAATCGAAATGATATGGTTGATTGCAATCTCTTCACGATCAAGCTCATCGTGTTTCTTATTTCCAGCATCATAAGTAATCGTCGGTACTCTTATAAGTCCATCCTGGTTACCATCAGTACTTGGATTCATAGGTGTGGTTGTTTCAAAAGTAGACATTACTTTTGAGGCAGTGACTTTCCCATCCGTAACTCCTGCAGTTGAACCTCCCGTATTTTTATCTCCAAAAGGCCTCTTAGATTCGTTAAAGGTATTCGTAGATTTCAAACTCTGTGTCGAGGAACTTAATTTTTCAGAATAAGAATACTTTTGAGTAAAAACAGGTAACTTCGTAGTCATTTTCTTCGTTGTCGATGAAGTTATCAAATTGGATGAACCCTTGTAAGGAGAACTAGCAGAAATATTATAACCAGAAACAGTTGTTTGTTTATCCAACTTTTGTTTTGTGGAACTCACGAAAACAGTCGTGGGTTTAAAAATCTCATCAGGATTGTAAGTTTCATTCAGAGTCGAACCATTTTCATTTAAAAGAATAGTCTCTGGACCATTCTGGTTATTGGATGCAATACCATGAGAAAATAATCCAGATAATTGATCAACTGGGTCTGAAATTTGGAGAACCTGATTTGGATTAAGGAGTGTAGAAACTGGACTAACCAGACCAGAATCCTGATTCTCTTGAATATCATTATTGGAATCTGAATGAGTTAATAGTGCTGGTAGTTGAAGATCATCCAAAACCTGCTGTTGTCCAAGAAGACTAGGGAAATTGTCTTCTAGGGTGGCATAGTTAACTTGTCCATTAATCTGAGGTTTCTCAGCATTCTGACTACTGTCTTTCGTGTTTTGAGATGGTCCATTATTTGAACTGTCGGGTGGACCAATCGTTGAAATTTTAGTGAAGGTTCCTCCTCCAGAATTTGAAGATGATCCTAACTTTGTTGGACTCCAGGTTTGAGATGTACTCGACGTTCCCACTGGTGTTCCATCGGGGTTGAGGAGAATCGGAATTTCAGGCACGTGGTCTATTTCATAGACATTCAGCAAATCATCGGAACCTTGAACTTTCTCTAAATTGCTGACTCCGGCCTGCTTTAGAGGCAATTGGCAACAAGCGCCGAAAAGGAAACCATCCATGCAGGCACCAACAACTTCTCCGTTCCGACGAGTGCACTCGTAATTGAACATACATATGGCTGGTTCGTCGGACTTGACTCTTGAGGGATTTGTTGGTTGACACACCTTCGGAACTATTCGATAGCCGCCGAACAGCTTTCTCCCTGAAAACGAAGATCGAGGACAAGGATGTTAGTATCTAGTAATAAATAAATCAATTTAAGTGCAAAAATGGTTGCTTGTTTGGCGTCTCATATCTTATAGTGAACTGATAGTGTTTACCGAAGCTTGTACATGTGTAATTTCATGCGGGCTTCACAATTGTGTTATGTCTACAGTAGATAAAAGTGTGAATATATTAGACGAGCCATAACTATGACATGGCAAAGGTTTTAGGGTCTGTGAAAGTAAGTTGCCAATTTAAAATACATGGACGTTATTTTTTTAGTAGTCAAATTAGAATTCATCACCAGTACTGTAACGGTCAGAGTTGTACATCCTCTAGAAAAAATTAAACTAAAAACATCCCCTTCTTTTTTCATGATACATAAATTACACAGAAATCGAGTAGCGACTGCAGTCTTTCGTATTTTATTTTCCATGCTTTACTAAAAGATGAAAGTTCTACTGCCGCTCGATGAACCGATTTTCGTCTTGGAAACACTTCAATATGTTTTTCATGATAGTTGTAGAACCAATAAATATTTCATTATGTTCTTGGTCTGATTGCAAAGAGAATACTTAAAGCTTCAATTTTGCAAAGTTTTTATTTTTTCCATTTACTTCTTTGAAACATGTAGAAAGTGGAAGTTAAGAATCGAAAATCAACAGGTGAAAGACTGAAGTCACCACACGATTTCTAACTTAATTCGTCGCTGAGGAAACCACGAAAAAAGAGAGGCGTCTTTTTAATACGATTTTTTTAGTGAATTTTAATTTCAAAGAGTATATGAGAGGTTTAGAATCCTGTTTAAACTAAGCAATGAAAATTTTTTATTTTAAAGAAGTAAGCATGAGAGATCTCTGAAACATTTTATAAAAACAAATAAATGGTACAATTCGTTATTCGTGTACGTATTTCCAACTCTGATATATTAATCATTATCTAATTGAACTCATCACTTTTTGTAATTAGGATCATTATCGCTGATATAAATTACAGTAATTCAAACAAGTATTACAGACTAATTTTCATTCCTTCCCTCCTTTCACTGTTCTCTTGAATCGTTTCCTAATAACAGTACTTTATTTTACGAGAACTATTAAATCATTAATTGTTTTGTGCTACAAAAATGGATATATCGATTTCAACAAATATTATCTCGATTTACCAAACGGTTAAATTACATAATTGGTTAAATCCACAAAATGATTAATTATTAGTTAAATCCAAGCTTGAACGGTGATTATAATTCCGTGGAAAAACAGAAGTGTTGGCAAAAAACGGTTATCAATAGATCTTTTCTTTTTATATTTTGTAACAAAAATACAATTGTACTTTGGTCTCTCCTGACCGATATTTCATTTTTGGACTTGAAAGAAGGCTTTTCGAAAGGTTTCTAATTTAAAAATTCAGTTTCTAAATAGGAATAATATCTACCGTAAAATATGCGCATGAAAAATTTTGTAGAATCACAAGGTACTACCTAGTCTCCTATTGCCAGATTACGATCTAGCAAATTAAAATAGGTGGCAATCAGCGCGAAATTTAAGACAGCATCCTACATAATAATGATGAAAGCATAAGATGTATGCCAGCGTTGTAAACATTTCAATCTATTTTTCATAAATGACAATTGAAGAGAAAACCAATTTCATATTCATCTTACAGAGCCTTAGGGTGCTATCTCCATGTAATTTTCTATACTTCTGAGCCACAAAGTTCTTTCTAAAAATTCCGTAATTTATTACGCTGAAGTTGTGGCATTCCTAAAGTGAGATCTTGTATGAGTGTTCTAATTATTATTCTTTCCGGCCAAAGTTATAAACTTTGTCTCTCATTATCGGTAAAGGTCTATATTTACAAACTACCCAATTTCGAAATGCCTCTCCTGTAAAGATCGTAAAAGGGTCCTATGATTTTAGTTTTTTTATCCAAAACTTATGAACTTTAAACACTTTTAATTGCATTTTTTCCCGAAAAAATTCCCTGACAATTCCAGGTTTTTTCAAGGTATCTCGAGTTTTTTTCAGGTCTAATTTTTCGCGAATGTATTAGAAATAATGGTTTCTTTTAGTTTATAGCAATTGAATTAATATCACGAAATATTCTTGAATATTTTTGCACGATAGATTAATTAAATAATTAAATTACACTAAAAACATAATTACTCATTTCTTGAATTTGTCTTTAAAATCCAGGAATTTGAATAATAACTCAAACGAATATTTATATTATCTACTTATACTATAAACTTAATACATATTTAGGTAAAAAAATGTGGGTACTATATTAAATTCAATATGAACAGCTTAAAATTCTTAACTTTTCAAGTAGAAATTGGAATTTTCAAAAAGATAGAGGAATTTTTAACCAAATAGTTGGATTTTCAACCAAAAAGATCAATTTCCTATCAAACATACGATTTTTCCAAAAAATAAATTATTCTCAATTACACCGTTGGATTATTAATTGCGAGATATCAATATTCAAACAAATAGGCTAATTTTGAACTAAAAAAGATCAGTTTTCAACCAAAATGAGAATAGATGAATTTTCAGTTAAAAAAAATTAATTTTCCACCAAAAAAGACAGATTGATTTTTTAAACAAATTTAACTTAACTTTTAACCAAGCAGTTTTATTTTCAAACAAAAGGATGCATTAATTACTAATATGATCAATATTTCATTGCAATGCTTCATTTTTTAAAGAAAAAAATTAATTTTTAAGCAGGAAGATTGATTTTCGAATAGGCTAGATTACTTTTCCAACAGTAAACATGGTTTTTCAAAAAAAAAAGAATTTTTAACAAAAAATTTAAATTTTCAATTAAAAAATACAAATCTTCAACAAAACTTGAATTTTCAATCAAACTAATGAATTTCCAACTAAAATGATGAATCTTTGTCTGGAATACATATATTTTTAAACAAAAAAATAAATGTTTGAGAAAAGAATTCAATTTTAAGCCAAATAGTTTTATTTTCAACCAAAAATATGAATTTTCAACGAAAATTATGAATATTTAACTAGATTACTTGAACTTTCAACCAAAAAATGAATTTTCTATCAGGAAGACGATTTTTCAACAAAATACATGAATTTTCAACGAAATAATTGCATTATCAAATACAAATACACACATTTTTAACCAAATAGTTGATTTTAAAAATTAAAAAAGATCAAGTTTGAACTGAAAATGGAATACTTAAATTATAAACAAAAAAATATTAAATTTCAAACAAGAAGACTAATTTTTACCAAAGAAGTCAAATTTTGTAGAAACTATATAAATTTAAATCATAAACATAAATTGTCAAACAAAAATTATACATCTTCAATCAAAGTGGTAAATTTTCGACTAAAATGAAAAACTTACAACTGGTATAGTTCAATTTATAACATCATTTAATTTCCAATAAGAAGATTAATTTTCAACACAGAACATTAATTTCTACAAAAAAAAAAAATTCAAATTTTCGATTGAAAAAAGTGATTTTTTAACTAAATATTAAATAATTATCTATTCAGTAAAAAAATCATTTTGCAGCAACAACAAAATAAATAAATTTCCAACAAAGCAGTTAAAGTTGCAACTGAAATAGTTTCATTTTAAGTGAGAAAATTAATTATCAGCCAACGAAAAAAAGAATTTTCAGGAAAATAGCTTATTTCTCAACCAAGGAGACGAATTTTCAATTAAAATGATGAATCTTTACCAAAAAATTAATTTTTTACAAAAGAGTAACCCTCAGCCAAGTAAGTAAATCTTTATTACAGAAAACGAAATCGGAAAAAATATATTAGTTGATATTTCAAACAAGGAAGAGTTAAATTTTTAATGAAAAATAATGGTATTTATAGATTGATTTAAATAACACAAAAAAAGAATTTTCAACAAAATAGTTTAATACAGTAATATAAAGCTACTTTTACAAATAAAGAATCACTCATATTCAATTTAATATTGCAATTTAAAAAAATTAACCACGTGCTCGAAAAAATTCTCTGACTTTAACCCTTTAACGGCTAAGCCTTGGTCTTGTTAAATAAAAATTCAGAAAAAATTCGAGAACAATGTATGGTGTGCTTCTAATCGATTTTTGCCCACCAAAAATTCATTAACAATAATAATTTATGAAGGCACTTATACGAAATAAAGATATAGAGGGCATATGGACTAAATTCCGGGAGATAATTGTTAAATGTGCGATCGAAGAGTGTGGTACCGCGGTTGTATGAAGAATTTCTGGTGATGCATGGTTGAATGATGAAATTCAGGCTGTCCAAAAAACAAAGAAATAAGTGTACAGGAGAACTTTGAACATGCCAGGTCTT
>JAWWLR010000149.1:11445029-11456118 GCA_035041075.1 Acraspis erinacei | reverse complement strand
CCAAAAGCGAATCAGGCGGACGCAACGACGTACAATGACATCTTTGCGTGATTTTCAGATTTTCCGGTGCAATTTGTCTCAACTTGTCAAAACAAAAATTTTTTCTATAAAGTAATATATATTCTTAGATCAGTAACAGTTTTTTTGCGAATCGGAATGAATTACACCTTTTTATTGGTCTAAAATTCTATCGTAACCCTTACACGGACGCAAATAGGTGCATTTACCTTACATTAGATTGAAAAAAATTAAAAACATTTAAAACGATTTCAAAACATTTGAGACAAATTGAGAAATTTTCAAAAGTTTTCCAAAACATTTTATAAAGATTTGAACGATTTTAAAGATTTAAAAGATTACAAAATATTTGTCAACGATCTTTCTGAAAGATATTTAAGAAGATATCAAAACGTGTGAAACGATCTCAAAATATTTCAGAAGGGTTTTAAAAGTTTTTGTTTCAAAATATTTCAAGGATTTTAAAGATTTCACCATGATTAAAAAGATTTCAAAAGATTTCAAAATTAATTACTTAAAATTTGTCAGTGACTTGCTAATTTCACTTTGAAGATCGACATCATCCGTTGATGTTCAGTAATAATTAAAAAAATATTACCGAATTCTAAAATAATCTCCAAAGTAGCATTTTTAATATTTCTAAAGAGTCAATAAGTTCTGAATAAATTCTTTTACTGAAGTATTTAAGAAAACGCACCAGTAAAGACATTGGTGGAACAAAAAATGCACTGGCTTATTTTTTCAGATAATAGCCAATTTTAATTTCACTATTTTATTTACAAAAAAGGAAACCTGTAAAATCTTGATCGCCACACACACTGGTTTAGTATGTTTTGTTGCAAAGTTTAAATAGAGAGAGTACTCGGGCATTCTAATCAGCTTGTATCTCAACACTTTAATTAAAATCATCTCGCCGAAAGATCACAGGGTTAGTCATTAGCCACTAAAGTGTCGTTAAACGTGTAATTTATCCTTTATAAATGCAGATTATATGCTTTATACACATGATTAAAATCAGAAACCGTTATAAGTAATGATAAATGGATAGATTTATACTTAAATTTGTAGAAAACTTTCCATAAAATCTAAATAAATAATAACCTTTCTCTAAAAAATAGGTGTATCGCAAAAATCTCGAAAGCATTTTTGGTCGTTTGTCCTTGATGTGGACTGCGGTATTTGAAAAACTCGAAGGTAGGAATTTTGCCAAATTAATTTTAAACAAGAAAAATGGTCGTTTCAACAAAATAGTAAAATTTTCAACCACACGGAGGAATTTTTTATGTAAACAAATTGAATTCTCAGGAAAAAGTGTAATATTTGATATTTCCATCAAAGAAGATTTTAATTTTTCATAAAAAAACTGCTAAATTAAACAAAAAATACGAATATAAACAATACGAGTTTTGATCAAAATAAGTGAATTTTCAACTAAAAAAGATCAATTTTCTAGCAAAAATGAAATACCTAGATTTCTAATAAAAAAATTATTAATTTTCAATACAATTTGTTAAATTTTTTTTACCAAAGATGGGAACTTTGAACTAAAACACAAATTTTCAAAAAAAGAATGTGAATTTTCAATTAAAAAAGATCAATTTTCAACCAAAAATAAAATAGTTAAATTTTCAGTGTGAGATAAGTCTTTAAGCAAATAAAATAAAATAATTCTTTTTCCAACGTAATAGTTGAATTTTTAATTAAGAAAGGTCAATTTACAACCACAAATAGAATACTTAAATTTTCAGTGAGAGAAATAAGTTTCTAAGCAAATTAAATACATTTTCAACGTAATAGTTAAATTTTTAACCGTATAAAAGAATTTTGTACGCAAATTTAAGTGTCTAGGACAAAAATGTCCACAAAAAATGTTGGTAAATTTTTAGATGAAAGAATTGATTTGAAATAAAAAAATTATTTTCAACCAAAGAAATGAACTTTTAACCACAAAGGTTAATTTTCTAACAAAAATCAATAATTTTTAACAAAATAGATAATTTTTCAGCAAAATATTTTAATTCGTAATGTAATTTTTAACATAATAGATGAATTTAAACCCAGAAGATGCAACTTCTACCAAAATGATAAATTTTGAACAAAATAGATGAATTTTCAACTAAATAAGAACAATTTGCAACCAAAAATAGAATAGTTTAATTTTTAGCGAAAGAAAAAAATATAAAGATATAAAATAAACAGATAAAATGCGTATATGAAAAAATTTCGAAAAAGAATGTTGTTAAATTTTTAATTGAAAAAATTAACTTGCAATAAAAAACAATTTTTAACCAAAGAAATTAATTTTGAACCAAAAAGTATTAAGTTTACAGGAATTTTCTCGCTATGATAAGGAAACTTCTTTAAATGATATACAAAGCTATCAACTCATTAAGATTTACTGTAAAATCCAGAACAAATGTTGGAAAATAAACCGAGTTTATACTAAAAAAACAGTACTTAGTTTATTATAAAGTTCAACGTAATGGATTATTATTGCTTGTCTGTTGATTCCCTGGGGGAATATCTCTGCAAAACCTTATAATTATCATATTAATTTATTATTTATTTACCATAAAATGTGGAAGGGAATATTCTACCAGAAGCACGTTTTCTCGTTTACAAAGTTTATAAATTTTCACCAGAGATTCATGTTAATTGGTTTTAAGGCAGAAACCGTTCGATCTATTTTCAGGGGGTCTTATCGATATCATTACTCCTGAAAGATAAAATCATTAATGAAGATTCTGTCGTAAAAGGGTTGTTTGCAAGCATAGAATGGTTAAAATAACCTATGACCTTTTCAAATAATCAATGAAGCTAATAAAGTAAAACTAAAGTAGCAGTGCTTAAAATAATACAAAAATACCAAATATATCAGCATTTTGCTTCTTCATAGGTTTAAAATAAATCTACTTCCTCATAGACGGAGATTTTTCTATATAAAAAAAATAAAAAATATATTCAACATTTTTCAAGCTTATGTGAAAAAATTAACAACTTGTTAATTTATAGCAGTGTATTATTCCAAATTAAAAGAAGTTTTTTTTATGAACAATGTAACTTTTTAGACTTTCTGAGTAACTATTGATTAATCGAGAATGGTCATCGAAAGTTTTTTAATAGATCAATAAACGCGTCTCGAAGACGCGAACAATTACATTAAATAAAATACTCTTATTATTCCCAATTTAAAAACATGTTCTCAACAACATAGTAAATAATTTGTTTACGAAATTTAAAAACGATATTGGTAGGTTGTGGTGGGTCGTGAAAGGTTTTTCAACAGGGCAATCGATGAGTCTCGAAGACACGAACAAATATATCATATCATCTCTTGTATTCCCAATATTAAAAAAGTTTTTCTCATATCAACGAGATAAACAATATATTTGTAGTCTTGAAGATGTGAACAAACATGTCAGATACAGTGTTGTAGTATTTGTAATATAAACAAAGTTTTTCTCATATAAACAGTATGTTTGTTAATAAAATTTCATCTCATAAAAACAGGATAAAGAATTTTTGTTTAAATTTCCTAAATCGGTACTGGTGAGTCATTGAAGGTTAAACAATTGGTGGATCGATGCGTCTCGAAGAAGCGAACTAATACACTATATACTGTATTGCTGTATTTTAAATACCAAACAAGTTTTGCCTATGTAAACCAGGTAATTTTTTTCATTGAAATCTCCTAACTAAAAAAAATTAATTTAAAATGCCAATCTCAAAATCCGATTAGACCTAGATTAGGAAGCAATATATAATTAAACATACTAAAAGCGGTTGTAGAGTATGTAAATTTATTATATAAAAAATAGACAAATCTTTATAAACAAAATACTGTCAACAAGTGATGTTTTTATTAATCAATCGATTATAATTGGATGCTCCAAAGATAAACAAGTGTTTTTATAAAAATAGCAATATTTTTTATAGAGGATAAGGTGATGATGTTGTAGAAATTCAGTATGACTGGTCACTTTACTTGTAGATAGGTTGTACAGGATCCGTATTTTCTTTTCTTAACATGAGACATCAACTTTCTCTTGATTGGTTTGAAAAATCATCACAACAGAAATACTAATTACTAGTAAATCTTCCGAACTAAAACAATGTTTAAGACTTTTTTAAAAATGGTTCCTCTTTTTCTTTTCTACAAAAAAATTTATTGAAGCCATTAGTGGTAATTGCTTACTTAGGCAACTTTTCCGAATTTTGGAATAAATTATATGAAACCTTTTTTCTAGGTCAAAAGTGAAATAATAATAGGGTAAGAACAAAACAAGTTTGTGTTTTTTTTTCTTAAATAAAAATACAGGCACCAAATGTTGCTCAATTCATGATTTTTTAACGGTTCGGTTTTTCCATGAAATTGTAATTACTTTATACTAACTTTTATTCATTCCATACACATAAATTGGTACCTTTCTAAACATAAAATAAAATAATAATTGTTGTAAAATTGGTTTATATCAAATTTCAGAACGAAACAATATGAGAAGAAATTTTTTATATGCAGAAAAATGTGAACCAAGCCAAAATTGCATTAATGTTAAATATTATTAGAGTTGAATTATTCAAATAAATAGAACACATTTCAAAATTATTTAAAAAGCTCAAAATTTGTTCTCGAAATATTAAAAAATCTACATTTTGTTTCAAACTTTTTTGATGTTTTCAAACCTTCTAAACCTTTGAAATATTTTTTGGAATGATTTTAAATTTGACTAAAATCGTTTTAAAATTCTGCAAAATAAAAAATGTCAAAAATATTTGAAGATTTATTTTTTACAATTTTGGGATTCCTTTGAAATGATTGAAAATATTTTAAAATATTTTCATAGAATTAAGTTTTCAAAATAAAAAATCACATTATCGAAGGAAAACTTTCTGTTTTGCTCAACAACTATTAAATATTAAAATGAATCAACAGTTAGTGAAATTCATTACAATAATTCAAATATGTTAATATTGATTCAAATTTCTTTTATTATAATGTATATTTCTTCTCATATTATTTCTTTCTGAACATGTATTTGAAAAACTTATACCAAAATTGTTTTAAGATTATTTTTGTGTTATTTCAGAAAAATACAAAAGATTTTGTTAAATATTTATAAAATTGAGTCTGAGGAGCTTCCCACTTGCCTTTTCCAGATAGAATAATTACGATTATTTAAAAAAATTGGTTTAAACATTAATAATGTATTAATAAAATAAAATTGATTTGGTATACATATGATAACTTTAATATTATATATATATATATATAACTTTAATATTAAATTATCTATTAAATAATAAAATTAATCAACAATTAGTGGAATTCATTAAAATAATTCAAGTCTATTAATGTAAATTCTTAAATTCTTTCCATTTTGTCAGATCTTGTTTTTTTCTAATATAGTACATTTCTTCTTATATTGTTCCCTTCTAATTTGTTTTTGTTTTGAGAAAAATTAAATAAACAAACATTTTTATTATTATTTTTCTTTTCTTCAGAAATATGCAAATGTTTTTCTAAGCAACGTATGGAAGTGAGTATAAATAACTTCTTCATTCTCCTTTCCAGCTAAAAAATTACCATTTCAAATCAAAAAAATGTTTACGGACCTTTCTTAACATTTCTTTTAATATAATACTTTGCTTCTTATCATGTTTCGCTCTGAAATTTGATTTAAAAAATATATATATATTTGATTATGTTTTTTTTACGGAGTATAAATCAAATCCCTTTTCTAGCTCGAACAATTACCATTTAAAATTAAAATAAAACTTGTATAAAGATTTATAATTTATTATTTAAACAAACTTATTTAAAATTAAAATAAAACTTGTATAAAGATTTATAATTTATTATTTAAACAAACTTTATTTAACACATGGTAATTCTAAGTTTCATTATATCAATTTTTAATTTGCACTGTTCTAATATGTCAAATTAATCAACTGTCAAATATTAAAAAAAGAGGAAAATTCGTAGCACCTTTCTTCTTATATTGTTTGGTTCTAAAATTTGATTTGAGAAACACAAAAAAATATTTTTTTTTGGATTATTTTCTGTCTTCTTTCATCAAATACAAATGGTGTTGTAAAGACGTTATAAAATTGAGCATAAAACACTGCCCCCTTCAATTTTCAAAACGAAAAACTACCATTTTTAATAAAAAAATTGTATACACATTTAAAGTTTGTTAATAAACGAAAGTTATTTAACATAATATTATTTCAATGTTAATTATAAAAGTTTTTTATTTTATACTATTCTAAGCATTAGAATTAATCAATTCTTAAATATTAAAATTAATCAACAATTAGTCAAATTCATTAAAATAATTCAAATCTATTAACATAATTTCTTAATTTCTTTCCTTTTTTCGACTTCGTATTCTTCTAATATAGTACATCTCTTCTTATATCGTTTCGTTTAAAATTTTTTGTTGCGAGAAATTAAATAAACCAAATTTTTTTATTATTTTCTTCAGAAATATAAAAATGTTGTAAGAAGTGTATGAAAGTGAGTGTAAATAACTTCTTCCATCTCTTTTCCAGTTCGAAAAATTACCATTTCAAATAAAAAATATGTTCACAGGCGTTTCTTCACATTTATTTCAATATAATACTTTCTTGCTTATATAGTTTGGCTCTGAAACATAATTAAAAAAATATATATTAAAAAAAGAAACATTTTTCATTAGGTTTGTATTTTTTCAAAGTATAAATAACATCTCTTTTCCAGCCTGAACAATAACCATTTGAAATGAAAATGAATCTTTTATAAACATTTATCATTTATTATTTGAACAAGCTTTATTTAACATGTGATAATTGTAAGGTTAACTAAAGCAATTTTTAATATTTACTGTTCTAATATGTCCAATTAATCAACAGAAGCTTTTGCACACAACTGTATATAATTACTCGAAATCTTCATTTTGTATTAATTTTTTCTTAAAATAGTTGTCGTGCCAAAATTCATATATCTGAAAAATAGTTTTTTAATGATTTTAAGAATAAAAATATTATAACTGATTTCATTTCAAATAAAAACATTATTTTCTATAAAACCTATTAAAATTCGCAACAAAAAAAACATTAATTTTAACCATGTTGTTGAATTTTAATAAATGACGGTTTTTTCCGGGAGAATTTTCTTTACAACTTCATTTTTTCCAATTTTTAAAATAACTAAATAATCTTAAAATATAATTATTTGTGTAAAAATGTTTTCCTAACAAAAAAATTGTTTCAACGACTTCAGCCATAAAAAATATGCTTTAAAAATTAGAAACAGTAGAGTTGTAGAGAACGTTCACCCGGAAGAAATAAGGTGTCATTTATTAAAATGCAATTTTTTATTCAAAATTTGGTAAGAAGCAACGGTCAGAAAAAACTCAATTGCAAAAAAACATGGTTAAAATTAATATTTTCTTTTTATGTATGTGAATTATAAAATTTTTCATTAAAAATAATGTTTCCTATTTGAAATGAAATTAGGTATAATATTTTGATTCTGAAAATCATAGAAAACTATTTTTTTAAGATATCTGACTTTTGGCACAACAACTACCATAAATAAGAATCTAAAATTGGTCAGGAATTAATTTATGCAAGTTATTTCGAACTTTGTGACCCTATCGGCATTTGTCTATAAATTTGCTTAATGGGTGAACGAGCACTGCCGAAGGCAAATACCACGCTGTCAAACGAGAATGACTAGAGTCTACAATTTACAATTAGCGTCAACGGCCTCGCTTTACCTTCGCACATCGACTTCCGAACCAACACGAAGACAAATAGAGACGTTTCTTTTAAATACCTACATATTTTTCGCACCTGCATGCGTATGCGCGTGACTTTAGTGTGCTTATTTTATTTATGTGTGTGAGAGATCCCGTTAGGTACCAGTCTGGCATAGTCTCGAGTTTTGACACATATAGGATGCTAAGGAGACACGAACGGCGAGTCGATGAGAGAGGAAAATAGAAGGAAGATAGAGAGAGAAATAAAAAAATAAAAGAAGAAAGAAAGTTTGTGGAGGGAGAAGAAGAAGAATGAACTTACGTGAAACAGATACTATATCTATATCAGATACCTAAAGAAGGATGGGATGACAGACTTGTGTAAATGTAGTTCTCCGAGATAATAAAAGAGAAGGGATAATAGGAATGGTGATGAGAGGGGGAGTTAGAAAGAGAAAGAAAAGAAAAAACTATGAGAAAGATGAGAAGACGAATTGCTCGTGCGATGCATGTTCAAGGAGACACTAGTAACCCAGTTAACTTTTCTTCCGTTTCACCCCTTGCATTCTAATTACACTAAAGACAAATTATTTTAGTATAAATTTGAATATACTTTCACAGCAAAATAAAATTTTTGGGATATCTCCAAGATATTTTGGCAGGACATGGGATATCCTGAAGAAAGTCCCCGAAATTCCTGAAATATCCGTAACATATTTCAAGGACATTGCCGCTAAGTACGATATTCGCACAATATCCTGTGCCGGATTTACACAATTTTTACAGTGGAATCCAATATTTGTGGAATTTATATTAATTAAAATATTCACAAAAATCCTTTGGAAAAATATCCGCTTTATACAAACCTCTCTTATCGTACTTTATAATGTTATACTTTATATAAAATCTACGGGAAAATACCTAATAGTGTTTAATGAGGATTTATTTTATTTTTACAATTTAATAAACATATATTTGGTAGTAGATGCTTCTGGATTTTAAGAAATATACAAAATTATAAAATTGGGATATCTTCAGGACATCCTTGACAAAAATTGGCACATTAACGGGATATCCTGGGATATATGACCAAGATATATAATAAAAGATTATTGGGATATTCCACCGATATTTCATGCATACGGGTGGTCCAAAAATGGATTGCAAAAATTTCTTTTCACTCTATAGGGGAAGTCACCCCCAGCCCCAATTTATATTTTCGAAGGAAACAAATCCGTTTTTTTCGTAATTCAAATATTAACACGTGGCACCGGGCACTTCAAAATCCCATTTGATAAACATGCTGGGAAAATTTTGGATTTTCCAAAATATGTACTAATGCTAAAAGATTTCTTCGAGTGTCTACGCAGCATCCCAAATATGACCCAAAAATGAAAAAAATACATTCCTATGTATTATTGTTCGTTTTCAGCGATTTCTGTAGCCGTTTGATACAAATAAATACTAATAGGCAATTTAAATATTTTCCATGACTTTTTAAACAATCTTTAATTATTTAAATATTTATTAATATATTTTCTTATTGAAATCCAATAGTCGGCAATTGTTTGGAGTAGTAATTTTTTTAAAACACTGTAATTATTTTAACAATTAATTATTGTTTTTTTACGAAATGTCTGAAAATTGAGACAGAAATGTCAATTTTTTTCTCAAATTGGTATCCCATGCAGTTTTTTCTATAATTTCAAAAAATGAAATAAAATAGAATACATAAATTATTTTCCTTAATAAAAAATATATATTAACCATTTTTTAACTCTTTAAACACGTATAACTTGTTTAAACAATTATTTTTCGAAAAATATTTTAAAAATCGTATTTTCCAGATTAAACATAATATTGAATGATTTCGAGTTGTCGTCAATTCTGCTACAAATTTTAGGTTATTGTTTATAGAATTATTGTTTTTTTTTTCAAATTTCCTTTAAATTGAGTATGGATGGTTTACATCCTTCTTGGCGGAATATTGAATAAATCATCAAAATAATAATAAAATGTAAATTATAAAAGGATATATTATCACATTCTTCATATTTGAACAATCTTTACCGTGATTGTATTATACAAAAAGCACAATCGCTAATAAAAATTATAATTCAAATTTCAACATTTTTTCTGAACGAAGTAATATATTTTAGGTAATTTTTAATAATAAAAATAATAAAAATATTATTTTACTTAACTTCAGAAAATTAGTACAATTTATTTATAATCATTTGAATGATAAAAAGCATAAGACAAGACAGTTTTGTAATTTTACTACCGAATAATACTGTTGAAAGAGGTGTTAAATTAATATCGGAATTTAACTGCTTGATATCGAGAAATGAGGATAAAAAAGTACATACTGAAAGTAGTAAAAAATTACAAGAAACATTTTTCAGAAATCAGAAAAAACATTGTCTTTGGCCAAAAATATTATTTTTTTAGCAGCATTGTAATTAGAGTGTATATAAAATGGATTTAGAGTATATTTCATTATAGAATTTGAAAGACTTTTATGAATATACAGCTAACATACTGGAAGACACAAAAAATATATATTAATTTATATTTGCGAAAATAATTCTATGTGTTATATTTTATATTCTTGCTTCAAATTTTTTATTAGAAAACTGCTTGAACGAATGAAAATGGTTTAAACAATGAAATTACGTTTTTAACAGAATTTACTACTCCTCAAAATTAAAATGTAAAAAAGTTAAATGAGATTAAAATCAAATTTGAAACCCTATTTGACTTGTAATAATCAACTTATTGTTGCTCAAATTTGGTCTTTGGATTTTTGGTTTTATTATTAGGAAATCTGCACATTTCCTGAAAATCATTCAATCTTATGTTATTTCAGGAGATACAATTTTTAAAATATTTGTGGAAAAATAATTATTTAAGCCAATTATATTTGTTTAAGCAACTAAAGTATGGTTAATTTATTTCTTCTATGCACTATACATTCAGAAAAATAATTGTGAGTATTAAATTGAAAAAATTGAACATCTCTGGCTCAATTTTGAGAAATGTTGTAAATAAACAATAATTAATTGTTGAAATATGAACGTTATGTTTAAAAACCTTCACTACACCAAATAATGACCAAATATTACATTTTAATCAGAAAATGCGATTACTTTTTACATTTTTTGGGAATAAATAAAATCAAAAATTGCAAAAAATGAACAATAATACGTGAAAAATGTAGTTTTTCAATTTTTGGGTCATATTTGGGGTGCTGCAGGGGGGTGGGGGGGGGTAAAAAAATTAGCATGAGTTTATTTCGTAGACACTTCTCTTCAATCCCTAAAAATTTT
>JAWWLR010000149.1:11430570-11444929 GCA_035041075.1 Acraspis erinacei | reverse complement strand
ATTTTTTACATTTTTCAGTCTGCAAAGCACAAAAAATTTGTCATATAAACGTCTTCAAGCTCATTTACGTAGAACACTTTTAGCTTTCATATGACTATTTTTGTATTGCTCTAGAATTTTTTTTGCTGCATTGTTAAGCTTCAAAGGCAGATGACTATCGTCTTCTCGCCGATTAGTAGGGCCAATCCGTCAACGTGATCAACTAATCGCCTGATAATTTTCCTAATTCACTTCTGACGACACTTTTTACTCAATCAAAAATCGTAAAACTTGAAATTGACTTTCCTGTAAAAATGGACTGAAAAGTAGAATTTTAGTACTGCTTTATAATAGAGCCTAATATCTTTGTCAACAAGTGATGAGCATGTTTTTTTACATTGCGTAAAAAATCACAAATGAAGGTCTGCGTTAAATTACGTTCGAAAAATTTGACCATAAATGGTATATGATGCACCAAGGGAGAGAAGCGGGACTTTTTCGAGTGGTACTGAAAAAATATACGATTTTTTTTAACACATGCTTGATTTATATTCATATAAGGGAATTTTTTTATTTCAATGAGTTTAGAAAATCTTTGAATTTTTGGAAGTTACGGAGATATACTATAATTGTATTTAATCCACAATGATTATTTTAACAGAGGGCTTCAATTATTAAAGCAGATATGTAAAAACTCAATTTTGATCACTTAACAGGTCTATGTTTTTGGTTATGGTAGTATACTTGCGGTAATATGGCACAAAGGGTAATTCGGCACATGGGGTAATGCGAAACATTTGGTAATGTGGGACTTGCGGTAATAGTACACACGGGGTAAATTGGGACTTGGGGCAATGTGGCGGATAAGGACTATGTTCTTAATTTGGGTAGTATATTTTGTTTGTTCAGCAAGAAAAGAAATAATTGTAATTTTTTCATTACAATTGCAATTACCTCGAAATATGGTGGTAGTATTTGTGAAATCACTCACTCATGAAAATACTTATTTAATTCAAACAAACTTAATCAATCCTATATACGTATCAAAGAAAGAATAATTTTGTAACCAAATATTTTATCGATTATCATTCTCTCAAGCTATTAATCAGTGAGAAATACGTCACTGAATCAAATCAGCAAATATTATAACGGATCAAGCAATGAAATATCACTTAATAATTATTTAAATAAAATTCAATAACATTCCGAACAGTTGTTCAGAATGGTGTGTTCTGCAAATGGAACTACGATGTATCATCACTCGACGCCTACAGTCTTACAATTCATACACGCACATCCAATTAAGTATGTGTATGTAACTATGTATTGCACAGGTTTTACATTTGTAAGGCACTTAGCAATACTTATACTTTCCCTCGAGGAGTTCCGTTTCACGTGACAGGATCACTAGTAAAAGATGAGGTGCATGAGCAGAACAAGTACTGATTACCCAGTGATTACCGCAAAATTATAACAGTGCGATAATTTCGTATTATCTTACTGCAAGTTTTCGTATTTTTAATTTAATTTAAAGACACCAATGTAGAAAATTGTCAAGGCAGATTTGGGCCCAGTTAGGGCATTCTCTAGACCGCTAGACCGCCGAATCTAGACGGTTTTTCGGGCCTAATTGTGTTCTGGCTAGTCTGTCGTAACCAAACCTTTTTCTAAGTTTCATAATCAAATATTTTTTGAAAATTTCAAAAAAAGTCAGGATGTTCAAAAGTATCAAAAATGAACTCTAATAAAAATTAGTTTTTTCTTTATTATCTAAACATCCTTTTTAGATTCTCGCCGGGTTCTGCCTGGCTTATCAGGAACAAACAATTTATTAACTTTCTAGCTCAAATATTTTTGGCACATTTCTAAAAGAGCCAGGGTGTTTAAAACTATTATAAATAAAAAACGCTAAACTCTTTTCAGGCCCCATTCAGGTGCTGGCTGGACTATCAGGACCAATAAAATTGATAAAATCTTAATAATCTTAAAAATGTTGAATCGAAATATTTTTTGCACATTTACAAAAATAGTCAGAAGCATTTCAAGTAGCTGTAAAGATTAATCAGACCAGACAGACAATTACTTTTAATTATTTTACTTTGTAAATCGCTTTTTAGTCACTTTTCTTCCAATAAGTTAATTTTTAGGGTGATTTAAAAGATTTACAAGACTTTTTAATATTTGTTAATAGTTTACAGAGATTTCAAAGGATTTAAAAGATTTCGGAGCGTTTAAAAAGTTGTAAATCATTTTTAGGATACTTAACTAGGTTTAAGAGATTTATTTTATGATTTTAAGGGAATTAGAAAAAGTTTTCATCCGTTTTTAAGGAATTTTCTAGAACTTCAAAAAATATGGCACGACTTTAGAGGACCTATAAGGTTTAAATATATTTGAATAATTCAAAGAGATTTTATTAGATTTTAGAACATTTTAATGATTTCAAGGAATTTTAACAGCTGTTTATGTATTCTAATAAATTTTGTAGCATTATAGGAAATATAACGTTTCATGTAATTCAATGTGATAATATGTTTGTATAATGTTCAAATGGATTTTAAGGAATTTTTAACAAGACTTGAGGGATTTCATAAGATTTGAAAGATTTACAAATATTTCAAGGTTTTATCAAACATTTTGAATCATAGAATTTTAAACATTTTATGATATTTTTAAAAATTCGAAGAAATTTTAGAGATCTCTAAAGAAATTTATGGAATTGAAAAAGATTCACTGAGAAAAATATATCGCACAATGATACCGCAAAACCTCTATATCGAAATAAAGCGTAATGAGATAACGTACAAGCAGGTTTTCGAGCTTTCTACGATATTAGAATGCACTAATATCGCTTGGCCACTACCAGAACCGTCGGATATATAATATAATAAAATATCTTATGGTATTTCCAATAGACTTTAATAATTTGAAGTGATTTCAAAGCACTTAAAAAATATTCTATGGCATTTAAAAAAACTCTAAGTCATATTTAAAAGCTTTAAAAAGTTTTAAGGAATTTAAAAATATTTCAAAAGATTTGAATTATTTGAACGTATGTTTCTTTTTAAATAACAAGGAATTTTTGAAAAATATAAAAAACCCAAGGGATTTCAAAAGATTGTAAAGTATTTTAAATATTTATATTTTCGGGTATTTTAAAATATATTCAGAGGTATTTTCAAAAGATTTAAAAAGTGTTGGTTATAAAGTTTTAAAAATTTTAAAAATGCCAAGGAATTTTATAATATTTCCGAGGCTGTCAATGATTTCAAAGAATGTAGAAAGCTCTCAAGGTGCTTAAATAAATTTTCCAGGATTTTAGGAAATATTATCGAATTTCATAAAATTTTACAGCATTTTATAATATTTTAATGGATTTCAAAAACGGTGTTCCCAGAAGTGAGGAATTTAAATTCTTTGGAATTCCATCTATTTTAATGGATTTCTTTTAGTTTTTGTTACATGCACACTGAAGTCTTTTCATACGATTCTTATAAATTTTATTGAATTTTTAAAAACTTATTTTAAACTTACTGAATTCAACGAATTTTTATATATTTTTAATTTTTTCAATTCACCTTGAATTTCTAAGTATTTCCACATATTCTTCTTATTTTTCTTGAATACCTTTAAATTGATTACAATTTTACTGAAATTAATTGAATTTTTGGAACTTTTGCCAATTAGTTTCAATTTAAATTAAATTGTTCTGAAATCTTATGAATTAAATTCGTTTAAATTACAAACAACATTAGTCACATTAATGTCCTATATTCAATTTTTAGGTTAGGAATTAATCAATTTTTGTACATCTTTCGGTTCAAATAGGTAGTTTTTTCACTTTTTTCAAGTAAATTTGGTTATTGCAGCCCTGAGAATATTAAATAAAAAATGTATCAATTTAAAATTTTAAAAAGTTTTATTCCGCATGTACAAGATTCTATATCAAAAATTTTACAAGATTAGAATTGTTTTCTTAAAAAATTATTGATCACAGAAAATAAAATATTAATGTGCAGAGTTCCTCAAAATAAGAGCATGAATTCAGCGACCAAATTTGGACAACCACTACAAAATTTTCTTATTTTAATTTGAAAAAAGATAAAAAATTTCAAAAAAATAAAATTCTTTTATACTACTCTAACCTCAAAATCTCAAGTTTCACATGATTTTTCGGCTTTCGTGGTATAAAATACTGTTCGATACTACCTTTTTTACAAAAAAAAAGTGGAAAGAAAAATGAAAAATGAATTTAGTTGATTGCCTTCTTACTTTGCTATCGCTTTTTATTTTAGTCCCACAAAAGAATTTTGTTCTTTTTTTTTAGGGAAATGTTTATCTTTTTTCAAATTGCAATAGGAACATTGTATGGTGGTTGTCCAAATTTGGTCGTTGGATTTTTGGTTTTTTTTTTAGGAATTCTGCACATTAGCATTGGACGTTAAACAGGATTTAATCTCATTTAAATCTCTTTAACAATAAGAACTTGGTCTGGGCAAATGAGCTAAGAGTCAGGAAAATTTTTTAAAATAGACTTTTTCGGCTACGCTGATATAGTAGTTGTAAAATTTGTATGTAATTTTAAATTATTGCACATTTTTAATACACCTCTTATTTGCATAAATTATAAAGATTATAAAGATAATGAGGTTGAAATGTTATTACAGTACTTTGCATAGAAATTATAGTCTTGAGAAGTATGCTCGAGAATTATTTTTAATCTAGTATAATTTAAATTGTTGATTCTAACATTGTGATAATTGTTTGCTAATGTTAAACAAACAAAACGCTTTCTCACAGATAATTTACTTGAAGAGACACCTTGCTCTGATAGTCTGATGTATAAGTTTCTTAGAATTAACGTAGTCCTGCAACTGTTTATATCTTTTAGTACGTAGCTGCGAAAGACCCTTCATTTAGTATTAACTTCAAACTAGAGATTATGATTTCAGCCCATTCTATTTTCTTTACGGGTAATTTAAAAAAAACAAATAATAAAAAATTTAGTAGGTAGAAACTGGATACCTAAGACTAAAATATTTTGTTATGGAAACTGTTTCTCAGAACAATTTATTGTTTTGAAAAGAAGCATTATGCTTTCCCATTTATTTAAATACTGCTTTACAAATAATAATAATGGATTATGATAACATCAATCACCAAAAATACGCGAGAACAGATGTAATTCAGTTCACACAAGTGAGTATCATACCATTGGAAGATGTTTTCAGAGTTTAAATTCTAATTTTTATGATTTTTCATATAATAATAATTTTGCTGAATTTGTATCCAACGGTTATCCAATTAATCAGAAAACAAATTTTATAATTTTAAAGGATACAAGGTCTATTCACTTTTGACTTTCAGTTTCCTTGATCTTGACCTACCCATTGCATCGTTTGTAACATGAGCTTGTAAGAATGGAAAATGATCTATTTCCTAAATATAATCATACACATAAATGTAAGTTATTACCTTATTTTTAACGTTTAAAACCAAATTTGACATAAGCTTCAAAACGATCGAAGGTAAATTAAGTTTTAGATCATTTATAGGATTCTTGACATCGTTTTTGGGACAAACATTTTATAATTTTATTCAGTGAGAAAATAGTGACTCTTATTACTACTGGTATAATCTAATCTTCTGATATTAAGGGTAAATTACAAATCTTGTTTTCACAATTTCCTGGCTTTATTTTCATGTAAATTAGGGCATGCCTGATACTTTTAAAGATAAATAAAATTGTGTGTGAAGAATAACATTGTCTTCTCCAAATCTCCGTCAATCTAGTAATTATCCTGGAATTGTAATGTAAACTTACTCGAAAGACAAACTAATTCTGTAATGGGAACTTTTTCATCTTTAGAGTTTTTAAATAGGGAAAGGACACCAATAGAGGGCAAGTATAAAGTGGGTTTCCCACTCTAATTCTCGCCTGAGAATATTAAATATGAAAGTAAATATTTAACTTGCCTCTTAGACGAAATTCCTTAATACATAAGGTTAAATATGCCGTAAAAAGTAGCGGTTAAAAGTCAAAATTTTGTGAAATATTTCCAATGATTTGTATTGATAAATGCATTTCATTTTTTTTCAAAGTTGAAAGTTGCTTTTTATACAGCTTTGAATATAGTCCTAAATTTTAGTCCCTCCAGGTGTTTTTTGCTATATTTTATTATTTAAACGCTAATTTTAAAGTAACGAAAAAGTCTAATTTAAATTAAATATTTTGATTAATTTATTTTATATTTTTGGGTACTTACACACTTCCTGGTGACAAAAATGCACTAGGAATAAAACTACCAAGATATAGGGATCAAAGTTAGAAATAAAGCGGGGTTCTGAAAGATTGAATTTGCTATTTAATGAAATTCTCTCTATAGCTTGTAGTTTAAAGATTTTCTAAGTACATTTAGGCTTTTTTAGAATATAAATTCACTAGGAAAAATAGAAAAGACCCAGGAATCAAAATTTGGAAACAGCAACTTTCAAAATCTCTGGATCAGGGTTTACTACATTTCAAAAATCTAAATTTTCATCCATTCTGTCAAATTACTAAAGAAACTTTAGTACAGAATAAAAATAATAAAAAAATAAAAGTCATTTCAGCATTTTTGAAAATTCCTTTATCCAATTACGATTCCTTGGACTTCTCACCTTTTTTTACTGATTTTTTTTTATTTTTAGGAAGTCCGAAAATTTAGAAATTAATTTTCAAACTCAAAATTTTTTTTCATATTGCATTTTTGTCAATGGAAAGTTTTCAAGTACCCACAAATTTTTCTCCTATTTACACAGGTCTTAAGAATTTTTTTCCGAAAATAGGAGTAAATGAAATAGGAATTATAACTAAGAAAATGTTTATATAGAAACTGCAAGAAATTAGGCACATTTCTTTGACCTTAGCATTAGTTGTAAGATTTATACCACAAGTACACTTAAATAATTATTCATAAATTAAAGTTAACTTTAAATTGTTTTTATTTCTTTAACATTCATTATTATTATAAACAATAAATAGTTATAGAATTGGTTTATATTAAACATAAGATTAAGGTGATAAAAGAAGCTTTTGCTTTCCACGTAATGATCTGGAATTTTTGAAGTTTATAAACAGTTTTTTCATTAATAATATAATCTCAATGTAACATGCATATTAAATGTCAATATTGACCAGCTTTCAATGAGCTATAATGCTTAAACTTTTTGCTAATAATAATAATAGTTGTTAAATTTACCCTAAATTACTTTCTTAGAATATCGATTCTGAGGTACTCTAAAAATGAATAGAATAAATACAGCACTTGATCAAGTAAAAAAAAAACATTTAATAAATTGCTAATAACAATTGTTCATTTAATTATTCTGACCGAATTAATTGAAAAAACTAATAAATTCGACGAATAGTCGTTACTTTGGGGAATTTCTTTAATGTATTTGAGGAGATGAAAGAGGAGATGAAAACGTAAAGAAAAAAAAAGAAAATTGAAATTTGTTGATGTAATTGTTTATAACAACACCAATATGAGTATGATGAGAATGGCAAAAAATATGGTGTGAAAACCAACGAGAGAATTTTCAAGAAAAATTAAAACAATATTCTGACCAAAAACACAGGTGAATTAAAAAAAAAACGGACAGGTTTTTAACCATCATGCACCACTTCGATTATTTTGGGGGAAAATATGTTAAAGAAGACATCATAAGGATATTTTTCAAGAAAAATGAAATGTGTAAACATAAAACCTCAGTTTTTTATTTATTTTGTTTTGTGTCTGTATTTTCGATGAGAAGTTTTTTAAAATAAAAAAATATATTTGCACTGAACTTTATAAAATCTATTTTGTTAATCAAATTCAGTTCATCATTTAACGAGAAAAATTCCTTTTTTGAGTTACTTTCCCTCTCCATAAATATACCATACTCAATAAATAAGCAATCAAAATTCTGATAACTTAAACCAGAAAAAATATTAAGGGCCTATTTAACCAGAATCATGATTGATTTAAGCAGAAATTTTTTGATTGTGTTATAAAATGCTAAATAAAAATGCTGAAGGGTGGAGTTTTTGGGAAAATCATTAAATTATTTCTATTTTTCCAAAGTGGAGGCAAAATGTTGGGAGAAATGCATAGAGAAGAATTTACAAGATGCATAGATCCTTCGAGAGTCAGAAGATAACAGATGCACCTGTAACTAAGCTTAATACCCCGAGCTAAGGGATAGACGTTTCCAGAGTCTCTACAATCCTTCCGCGTTCATTGTCCGTAGATGAACGTAGGTATGAATTACAAGGGCAAACCGCTTTCACAAGTCTATATAATACATTTTACGATTGGTAATTTTATAAGGGTTGCTACAGAACCTAGAGAACTTGGAAATCCTAAAAAAGTACTGGAACTAAACAAAATGAAAACCTGGAAAAGTTCTGGAATGTTGAAAAAGATCCTGATAAATTGCATTGCCATTTCTTTTTTAAGTTTTAATAATTACTTTTTTACTTTTCTGTTTATTTTACAAATTCAGATCTATAGGAATTGATTAAGTTGTGTTGTAACTTTCTAACGCTCACCTGCCCAATCACCGCAGCTTATTCAGCAATTTCTGGAGAAACACATCCTTACACAATTTCTGGCTGTTTCTCAAATAAAAGTATCCTCTAAAAGGGAAACATTTTCAAGAAATAGTGAGAAAAAACAGAATTCAACTAAGTAGTTTTTAGCTTTTTCAAAAGGTGAATTTAAGGAGTACTTCCGAAAGTGGAACAATGGCTGGAAGAAGGCTGTGACTTCTCAAGAGGAATACTTTAAAGAAGATAAATTCGTTATAGACCAAAATTATTTCTTAATTATGGTACACTACAAGATCGAAAACTTTCCGGAAGGATTTCGTTTCCCTCTTATTTTTTTACATTTTTTTAAATATCTATTCATTTAAAAATTTGCATTGATTAATAAATTAAAAGCTTGGAACGCAGAACCGTACGAGCGCTGGAGCATCAGGAAGGAGTGGGAAATACCTACAGAAAACGCGACGAATTTTTTCGTCGAGTTTTCTGCGCGTCATCCCCACTCCTAACTACTGCTCGAGCGCTCATTAGGTTCTGCTTTCCGTGCCTTAAATTTATGTAGAGTACCGGAGGAAATGATTTAAGCACCTATGTTTGAAGCTGTTACTAATAATCCTCATTTTTTACAATATTGACAGGAGTTTTCCCCTCATAATAGCCTGAGAGGTAATGATGTTTTGTATTTAATAAGCCCAAGTTGAAGGCAAAATGTCGATTTAAGGTAATGGTCGAGCCAAAAATCAGATCTTCGAAATTAAATTTTTCTGGGACTGAAAACGTCAAAACAATTTTTCTGAAAGAAAACATTTTTTATACAAATAGCTATACTTAAATATTATTTACTTATTTCTGAAATTTGGATCGGTAGGGTTGTAGGGAATATTTAGAAAAACAAACAAAAAACAGGCATGCTCAATTAAAATTAAATTCTTTTTCGAAAAATTGAAATAACCCTGGAAAGAATAAAAAAATTTAAAAGCCCTTATTGTAATTTTAAAGGTAAGTCTCTATAGTATTTTGATAAAATTGTGAAGATATTTTTATTGGTTTTTCTCTAGGTTATACCCTATTGCCACCAAAATTGGTGCAAAAAAAGTTGCAAGATTTAAAACAATGAATGTACTCTGCACATAATTTGAAAAATTCAAAACAATAATGTTTTTATAAATATTAGTACAATATTCATAAGAATAATGTTTTTTATGAACATTAGTAAAATGTATAAAAATATAATAAAGAATAATGTAAAAAAAATGTTTAAAAGATTTATACATTATTCTAATTTTGCGTGATTTTTGCATCAAGCTGGACCCTAGGGTAGAATCTAGGAACAAAATTCTAAAAATATCTTAAAAACTCAGTGAAATACTGTGGATACCTTTAATAATAATTCCTTTAATACCTTTCATATAATATTTAATTTTTTTAAAGATTCGTAACAGTTAAACAATACTCCTTCATTTACTTTTTTCTTAAATAAAGAAACTTAAGCTTTTATCTTAGACCAAAATAAAACCAAATAGTGGTTTTTTATTACTTTTTAAATTCAACCATTTCTGAATTATCAGTTAGACATGTGAATTTTTTTCAAGATGAATAATTTTTAATTAAAGATTCTTAAAAAATTGCTAGAAAAAGCTAAGAGCTCTAGATATTTAAAAAATATTGGCACATATGAAAATTTAAAAATTAGGAACGAAAATTTTTTTCAACATATCTAATTAATTATCGTGAATCATTTCGTAAATATATGAACTCGTTTCAAACATTTTTCGGAACTCTTAACATTTAAATATTTGATAATATGGGTTTTGAATTTAATTTATATTCATGGATATTCAAATAATTTCTATATATTTTAATGAAGAGTTTTAAGAATTTCAAATATTTAAAGGTGTTTTAAAGAGTTTTAACGAATTTTTAAGAATTTTAGGAAATAAAATACATTTTATGTTATTGGATTTCTACTAATTTGAACCGTTTCAAGGTATTAAAATAGAAAAATAAAATAAATAAAATGAAAAATGTGAAAGGATTTGAATGAGTTTAAGTTCTTTCAAATAATTTAAAACCAATTTCAAGGAATTTCATTTAAAAAAAGTTTAAACTTCTTATATTAAAAATTTGTTTTCATGGATTTTTAAATAAATCATGTTTTTAATGCTAGAAAGTAAATATCCCGGAGTGTTCTTTCCAATTTACATTAAAAATATGAAATACGGTAAATATGAAATAAAAATTCTTTAATAAAAATATTAAAATATGCTTATAAATATTGCGACTTAATTATTAATGAATGAGTTTTTGAAAGAAAATATTCTTTATTATAAAGACAATTTAAAAATATAAAAATGGTTTATTTCACAAATATATGTTTTTTGGGGATTTTTTATTTCGCCACGACTAGATTTTCCAGGACCTAAGTATATTCAATTGAAAAATAAATTAGTTGGTGACAGAGATAATTTAAAAATCATGTAATGACTAAAAACACATTTTCTTATTAAAAGATTAATTCTTCTTTTCTAAATTAAAAGATAAATGTTTCATATTTTTTCACTGGCTTTCAATTTCATTATTAAAAATAGTCATCAGAATACAAAACTTCAGGGAGAAAAAAGTTCGGTATTGTCCTTTTCTACAAGCGATTTTTTTAATTTAATTTTTTTTTATTTTAAAATTTGGATATAATACAACGTTTTGAAATTTTGAACAGAATTTTTGTTTTTAATTTGCCCTGGAAATTTGTAAAGAGTTGGCCTAGAATTTTGTAATCCAACTTCTGCAAAACAAACAAAAAAAATTGTATTTATAAAATATTTGTTCATATATAAAATATTTTTTATATTGACTATTTGGTTGATTCTACAAAAAATTGTTTGGGTTAATCGAATTTTTGTTGACTCAGGCAATATTTGTGTAGTTCATCTAAATTTTCAATTGCATAAAAAAAATAGTTCTTTTGATTCCAAAAAGTTTTTTCTGGCTGTGCCTGAATTTGTGCAGTGTCCGGACATACCACCACGGAGAAAGCTTTCGGTATAGTATTCTTGATTATTGGATCTGGGTGACCCGATTGCTTGGCCTCGACAGAGACTTCGTCGTCAACGTCCTCGCGAACTTGTAGAACCTGATCGTGTCTACCGAACTCTTTCGCCTTTTCCAGAGATCCGATAGCGCAGGTGCATCTACGACTTCCGGGGTTTGTTCCGTCGTCAAGGAAATTCAACAATACGTCTCAAAAACATTAATTTTTAAACCCTATTGTTTCGCTATCATAATTTACATACAAATTAATTTAGATTTCATGTAATTTCATTTTATTATCCGCATATGAAACAAGCTCATAATATTGTACACAGGGGAACCGTCCTGGAGTGGATAATGCAATCTACAGTGGATAATAATTATTTCAGAGTGAAAATATATGTGAGGGAATTAATTATAATTTTAGTTTATTAACAAGCATTGCATCTTAACTATTGACTAAATGAAATTAATTTGTTAAATACCCTTGCAGAAATTTCGTAGTGGCCCTGCTCGAGGCCAGATCTGGCAGAATATGGCCTAAGCCGGGCAACCCAGTCAGGGTCAGACTAGAAATCAAACGCCTAGTCCGATCAGGGCCAGGCTGTGGTATCCATAAGGAAGGCCCAATCTAGCCCTGATCAGGTCCCTTCTAATTTTTATTCATAAAAATATTATTAAAATCTTTTTATTTCATAAAAAAGTGAATAATTATTTAATAAAATTAAATTTTATTTTTGACATGTTTGAAAGTTATTATCATTGGTTTTACTGTGAGCTTAAAAGTCTTTGTCATCTTTCACTTCAACTATCCTCGTAATTGGTTAAGCAATAAACATTATCTTAATATTTTGAAAAGAAGTGAGCACTATCTGGTATTATTTAGAAAAATAAAACAATTAAGAGGTAATCAATTTTATAAAATTAAATTTGTTGAAAGAAATAAAGGATTTCACTAAAGAATGAATGGAAATAATGTCACTTTCTAGTAAAATAACATTACCTGCAAGTTAAATTTAACCAATTTAACTTTAGATTAGTCACCGTACCAATAATAAGTTGAATATTCACTTATTAAGGCAGGGAATAATTTTAAAATTAAGTACTTCTAATTTTGAAACTAGTTATTATTTACAAAGGGTAATCCGATGTGACCCCGACTAGGACCACAAGAGTAGCCATGATCAGGACCACATTGAGCTTTCCCGATCGGGGCCACGTCGGGAATCGGGATCAAATTGGAAAATTTCTCCACGGGTATATTAATATTTTTAATTAATTCGTATCCACTTTAGATTGAATTATCCATTGCAGGGAGGTTTGCCAAATCGTTGATGGAAAAAATAGAAAGGGATAGCAATTGCGATTAGATATAGACAAACTGTACAAAAAATTATGGTTCAAATCCACTTTTTTTTAGTTATGATTTTTTTTACAACACAATAATTTCGTTTTGAGGATTTTAAAATACGATTCATTAATAATAATAGTCCAAATAATTTTATCTTTAAATCCATATTTTAAAGATTTAATTTATTTTTATTTTACAGATTTTGCCAGTGTCATTGGTGAGCAATCAAATCGTGATAGATTTCAACACTTTCGGCATATATTAAAAAAAAAATTTTCGTCTGATCAATAACAGCAGGTATAAAAATTGTTAAAATATGGTTAAATTTTCAAAACTCTAATTTTCAATTAACAATCTTTAAAGCATATTAAAGATTGTGTGAAATCCTTCAACGATATTATTTAATACACTATTGTTTTTTATATCCTTTTATGAACAGTTTTTAGCAAAAAGAAATTTTCAAAAATCTCCATCTTTTTTTTGTACTACCTTACATCACATCTTAACATATCGGTTTACATTAGTGGCAATATCGTTGTCCAGATTTTTGCCTTCGGATATTCATGCATAACGCACGGTAATTTGTTCTAATACTAAAAAAATTAATGCATTAAAAAAATTATATTTAAATCTTGATATGATTTCAAATAACTTAGACGAAGTGTGTGTATAGAAAAAATGCAGCTATTCATATAGAAATTTCGGTGCAAATAGCCACGGTATACTTTAAAATAAAATTCAGATTTTTGCAGATTGCGAACAACAAATTTAGAAAGTTTTTGAAATTTGTGAAGGGCTTCAAAAGGATAAAAACGTTTTCCTTAGATTCCGAAGAAAATTTAAAATTATTTTTTAATATGAAAAATTCATTCCAGAAAATATTCAAAAAGATTTCAAAATACTTCTAAAATTGTCAAAAAAATCGGCAAGATTTTAAGGAATTTTTTTTTATTTAGCAGGTTTTTCTACAAATTTAAGAATAAATTGCAATAATTTTAAATGGTATTTAGAAGTTCTAAAAAATTTTTACACAACGTAGTTTTTTCAAGATTTTGAAATACAATTTCGAAGCTTTTTAAGGTTTTGTAAACAATTCAAAATTAAAGTAATTTAAATTCTAATTAAAAAATTGTTTAGTTCGAAAAAAATTCAATCGTTCAATTTTGAATGTTTCTACCTTAAGATTGCATAAAATAATATAAATTTGAGAATTTATTGATTAATTTTTAAATTGAGAGCATAAGAAATTATAACATAGATTTATATCTTTGAACAACCTGCTTATAATATAAAAATGATTCAGTTCAAAAGTTTATCAACCTTCCTTTTTATACGTGTAAATTATTGACCATTTTTATTACACCATTAAGCCGTTTCCCTTTCGGGGTAGGCGTGACTCACTCGGCGGGGGAGGGGATTAGTGTGAGGAA
>JAWWLR010000149.1:11395035-11408599 GCA_035041075.1 Acraspis erinacei | reverse complement strand
CCCCCCCCCAGTTCTTGGCTTCAAAAATGGTTTATCTCACAAAAAACTGCTAAAGTACCTTTTTAATAATATCATAAACTTTGAAAGAATATTTAATAAAAAAAATAGGTGGGATTTTTCAAAAAAAAAATTTCATGTTTTCAAATTTTCAAGAAAAAAGTAAAAAAGTTCTGCTTTAAAATGCCTCCTTTTTATTTTTTGCCATATTTTTATTTACAATTTCTGCTTAAATAAGGAAGAAATTCTATTAGCTTTATGTGAGCTAAGCTGTTCTTGAGGCCAGCGGACTTTTTCCTAAAAATATAAATTTAAGAATTTTTCTTGTAAACGATGCAAGAAATCACATAAAAGCACGTCCTATTTCTCGTAGAACTTTTTAAGACGTTCTTTTCGAGAAAATTGTAAAATTTTGATTTTATAAAAAATTATCTGTCTAAAAAATGATTTAGTTTACATAAAAACTCACAGGATGGCTTCCTTATAGAATGCCAAATTTAAGAAAAATCCTCAAAAAATTTGTATGAGATTTTATGAAAATTGACAATTTATATTTTCAAACAAATCATCACAATTTTGTTAATATGGAACTTTTTAGAATTTTATAACGGACTTCTAAATAATACTCATCAAAATCCGAAAAGAAAATTGGAATATCTGATTTACGTCAAAAATTATAGAAGGGTAAATAAAAAATGTGTGTTTTTCTTAACGTTTCGCCCAATTTCCTTTAAAAATGAACATATTTCGTCACTGAGAAATTCTGCTGCTTAAAGTGCGTAACTTGTCGGATTTGAAATGGATTCGATAATTGTAAAATTATTGTGTTTAAAATTAATAAAGTTTTATTGACATAATTTTGAATGACAAGCACCTTAATTTTATAATTTTTCCACTCTTGGTATTTTAATTTTTAATTCAGTTTCGAATGCTACAAATTGTCCATGTGCCGATTAACGGTAATAACCTGTTGGAATTTCAGCTGCAGTTTATGTTTCGAGATTCGAACCCAATCTTTTTATGTAATGCCAGAAAATGTACATATTTTTCAAGTATGTGAGTCCTAGGATTTTTTTCTGTATTAAGATTTTTTACAAGAAATTCTTTTAATTTGAAATTTCTACCCCTCCTAAATCAGAGAAACGCCTTCGAAATTTGAATTTTCGATGATGAACTGTACACGTTGTTTTCCCTGGAAATGAATATTAAGAGAGAACTTGTTTTCTTGAAATGTATTAGGATATAAATCCAGAACGGAAATCTCCCCCGCGGAGGAGGGAATCGGGTTATTGGTAGGGAAGACAGGTTTCAGACTAAGATTTCGCATTCAGAATATCAATGGAAAGGAATTTCACCTTGTTTCGGAGTCATAAAACCAGGTTCCTTCGATTTCTCGAGACTTTCGCACGTAGGGACCCTCGAAACAAGTTACCATTTGCAAATCTTGCTCTAATTGTTGAAAAAAGTAAACCCAAATATTCTGGTTATTCAACGAAATTCCGATTTCAATTTTTATTTATTTTTTTATTTATTTAAGATCCTAATGAAATCCACTTTCTCATGAATATTTTTATACAAAAATAGCAAAAATAGTCAGGCAAAAAAAAAACGTCCGCGGAAAAATTGATTTTCAGAAGACAATTATTATCCGATTTTAACTTTTTTTTAAATTAAAGTGAACAAAACTTCGCATCGAACTTTCATGACCGATTTTTAAAATTTTGTTTATTTAATAACAAAAATAAAAAGTTTTCACTTTTGAAGTATACCGTTTTTTGAAAAATGATTTGATTCAATACAAAATGCCTAGAAAACTGAAAGCATCTATCCAAAAATAATGTCCAATAGAAATGCAAGTCTTAAAAAATTCATTCAATTTTTTATAAACAAAAAAGTGAATGAACATGGTTTCGTGGGGATTGGCGTCAATTCGTCACTAGATTCGAACTGAATTTGAACAACTTATGAATAAAAAAGAGTCTTTTTAATTCAATGAATAAAAGTTAATAAATAATTTGTTAATTTTAAAGCAATTTTTATAAACAAATATCCGTATCAGGTATTTTAGATGGAATAAATAAAGTTTTTTCGATTTAATCGATCACAGATTACTTGGACATAAAACCTAAGTATAATACTTGGCAACCAAATAAAAATGTATAATTTTTCTATCTACATTAATTAACAAATGCACTACTTGGCTATTTATTGAGGTACAAACTTGATTTTTTCGATGCAATTAACTGTAAATAACCAACTTCTAAATGTTTAAAAACATTTTTATGACAGTAAACACTTTATTCTTGTACAAAACAGTTGTGCAATGTTTTTTTGCTATGAATCGATAACGTTCAATAATTATTTATACAAGCCTAGTTAACAAATGCATTACGTGGCTATTTTTCAGCATTTAAACTTTTTTTTTGTTTAATCAAATGTTCATAATACATTTTAAAACTTTTTTAATCTTTTGATAACGTTCCACTATTTTTATACTTATTAACAATTTAATTAACGTAGCCAACACGGTATATAATATAAGATTTTTACAAATATTTCACAAATGAGTATATTATTATGAAATCAAACTAATTCTATTAAAAACACTTTCTGTTTTACTGGTGAAATTAAAAATAGTGAATCATAATCGGACTCTCAAAAAAAAGTTATTACACATAAAAAACCAAGATTAAATCCTGAAAAATAGCCAAATAATGCATTTTTTTATTAAGTTTGGTTAAACAATTATCAAATGTTATCGGTTCATAGCAAAAAAGCATTGCTAAATAACTGGCTGTTAATTCCGTAAAAAAACAGTATTTTATTTATCAATACATAAAATGATAAAAATTTGTTAAAAAAATTCTTGTCTACAATAGTAAATTGTTTGATGTCATCAAAATGTTCTTAAAACTTTAAAAGTTAGTTATTTACAGTTAATTGAATTGAAAAAATTAAGTTCCAAAAATAGCCAAGTATTGCATTGGTTAATTAAGGCAGTTTAAACAATTATTAAATTTTCATTGGTGAACAAGTATGATACTTAGGTTTTATTTATAAGTAATTTATGATCGATTCCATACAAAAAATTTAATTATGCCATCAAAAATACCTGACATGGATATTTGTTTATAAAAATTGCTTTCAAAATAACAAATCATTTATTAACTTTTATTAATTCATGTAAAAAGACTCTTTTTTATCCATTAACTGTTCAACTTTAGTACAAATCTATTGACGAATTGACGCCAATCCCCACGAAACCATTTTCATTCACTTATTTGCTTATAACAAATTCAATACATTTTTTAACATTTGCATTGTTATTGGAAATCTTTTTGGGTAGTTATTTCCAGTTTTATAGGTATTTTTGATTGAATCAAAGCATTTTTTTTACTGATATACACCAAAAGTGAAATTGTTTTTAATTTTTATTATGAAAAAAAAACAAACAAAAAAACAAATTTTTAAAATTGGCAACGAAAGTTCGATGCGAAATTTTATTAGCTTTCATTTAAAACAACGTTAAAGTCTTTCATGATTTTAAGAATCAAAATATTATAACTGAAGTCACTTCAAATAAAAAAAATTATTTTTTATGAAAAATATTAAAATACACACAAAGAAACATTAATTTTAACCAGATTTTTTGCAATTGAATTTTTTTTGACAATCTCTTCTTCCAATTTTTGAAAAATGATTGCATTTTAATAAATGTCGTCTTATTTTTACTATGAAAGCATTTTCTGCATCTGCAATGTTTCAAATTTTTAAAATAACTAAATAATCTTAAAATATAATTACTTGTTTGAAAAGTTTTTCTTATAACAATTTTTTTTAACGATTTAAAGTCATGGAACAAGCCATAGAAGCGATAGAAAAATTTACTTTCAAAATTGGAAACACTAGAGTTGCAGAGAATCTTTTTCCAGACAAAATAAGTCATCATTTATTAAAATACAATCATTTTAACAATTTTTTAAGAAGGGACAGCCAGAACAAATTCTTTTGCAAAAAACATGGTTAAAATTAATTTTTCAATAATATCAATTATATTTCTCCATTTCAATCATTTTTTAAAAATCATAATTTCCTAAATTCGATCTATTTAAATAATTATTGAGAAGTAAAACATTGTTAAGATCAACTTCCTGTGTAGAAATGTATTATAATCCAATATTTTTCCACACAGTCATCACGGCACTAATTAACTTCCTATTAAAAGTCACAATCACTGTCTCAAAAATTAAGGAATATTTTATTTTAATGTATATTAAAAAATTAAAAGTTTATATATTAGAAAGATAATTTTACACCATTCTTTCAAAATACAAGAAAAATTAACCTCCTGGTGAATAGAATGTTGACTCACGTCAAGTGAAACGTGGAGAAAAAGTTGAAAATTTCAGAAAACTTTTAGTTAATAAGAATTGAGAAAAAATTATTTAAAAGGCATTAAGTTTTAAGTAGACAAGTACAAATATTTTCAAATTAGAAATAATTGAACTTTGTATGCCTGGTTCTAAAATGTTTTTGTGCTAAGGACGTGAATCAAACAAATTATTTTATTTATTAACATTTTTAATTCAGATTTTTCATTTGGATTGCCAATGCTTGGAATTTGAAATTGGCGACGAAATATATAGCGATTTTTTTTAAAAAAGTATTATAAATATTTCTAAACTTCTTGGCCAATTGGCTTAAATAATATCACGATCAGAGCGAATCACAACAAGTACCGTAAAATAAAAAATTAAATAATATGAATAATGATAGTTTAAAACAAAATACAGATTGTTTTTACAAAATATTTGAATTTTCTATCAGTAAAGATACATTTTCAACAAAGTACATAATTTTTTAATAAAAAAGTTGAATTTTCAACAAATTATTTTGATTTTTTCCTAAAAAATAGGAGTTTTTAACAAATTATATAAATCTTTAACTGAATAGTTTGAGCATGCACTAATTAACTTCTTGTTAAAAGGTAAAATCACAGTCTAAAAAGCTAAGGGAAATTTTATTTTAATGTATATTACAAAAAAAATTTTCTCGTTTAAAAAAATAATATGTTGAGGTGGCGTAAGCCTTATGAAGTTTAACACGTATTTCCCATAAGAAAAAATACATTTTTGTAAAGTTTATTCAGAATTATTAATGTTAGCTAAATTGAGTTTTCACTCAACACTTTTCTCCAAATTTAGATATAGAATACGAATAAAATATAACCTTCTTAAATATCACCCCCATAAGTCTGTTTTATATGGCCCCCAAAAAAACCCCATAGGTGAAAAGGTGGGTATTGCAAATTTTTGGTGCTAATTACGATTTTTTTGCAGTTTTTCAAATAAAAACTGTTCCTTATACGTAAAACATTACTTTGTACTGGTACATAGATGTTATCATACGTTTTTAAGACAATTTATTATTGTTTTAAGAAATTTTCTCGTTTTTTCAAAAATGTTCCACTTTTTGAACAATTTTCAAATCGAATAAGGCGATAGTTAATTAATGCTAACAAGTATGATTTTTTAAATAATTTTTTATTAATAATAATATTCTCATTGAATAATACTGGAAATGACAGTTTTTCTGAAATTTTCGACTTTTTACTTGGAGTGAGTTAATATCTAATTCAATTTAGCAAAAATAATTCGTTCAACAATTTATTGCTTAAACAATTTATTCTTTGATTTTAGTCATATTCTTCTATATTAATACCAGACAGTTGCGGTTCATAATGCCATTCTTAATCTTTGTCCAGTTTTTACTTAGTAAAGTGATAAATAATGCAAGTTAACAAACGAAGTTCTTTACAAAATTTATTATTGCCCATAATTATCTTCTCTTAGATAAGTGCTAAAAAGTTGCGGTTTTTTCTAAAATCATCCATTTTTTGTTCACAGTTTTCTTAGTGAGGCAATAACTTTTGCAAGTTAACAAACATGCTCACTTAACCAATTGATTATTGTTCATAACTACAATCGCCTATATTAATGCTAGAAAGTTGCTTTTCTTCTAAAATCTTCAGTTTTGCTTTGTCTTTTTAATCGCTTTTAATTGAATTTTTAATCTAAAAAATAATCACTTTTTAAATAGTATTTTATTTTTTTAAGTGAATTATTTGGTCTCTTTTCCCAGTAAAAAAGTTGATTTTCGCTAGTTTTTGATGCTAACTAATATTTTTTACCACATTTTTTAGCATAAATTGTTTCCAATACTTTTGAAATTACTCTATTTCCTCTATTCTTTATGGCAATTTCCTTTTAGAATATACTTAGAATGTCTTGGCTTTTTCTTAATTTTTCCACCTTTTGTTCATTTTTCAATTAGATTGAAGTAATTAATAATTCAAATAACAATAACAGTTATTTAAACAATTCGTTATTATTTTTCAAAATATTCTCTTTAAATAATGTTGTCATGATAGATAGGTGCGGTTTTTGCTGAAATTGTCAGCTTCTATTTGATTTTTAGTTCTGAACATATAAAAAATGAACGACAACTATAATCATTTTTTAAATAGTATTCCATTTTTCAAAAGTACTTTTTCACTATTGATAATATTTTTTAAATAATTATTTTATTAAAAAGACTCGTAGTAACTACCTCAAGAAAAAGTTATATTCAATATATGATCCATATCTAGCAAGTTTGAAGGATATTTCAAAAATATATTATTTTTTTCAAGAAATATATGAACAAAAAAGAAAGATATTTAAAAAAAATCGATTGGCTCTAACGTTTATTTATTATATGTTCATAAATACAAAGCTAGAGAAAAAGAAAGAATTTGGGAAAACCCACAACTTTCTAAGATTAATATAAGAAGATATTTTTAAATAATAACAAATTGATAAAAAATACCGAAAAATAATAATAAAATTTTTCAAACATTTATTTTTATTAAAGACGCATTAATGATTATTTTACTAAGCGAAAATTGATTAATACATTGAAAATGTAAAAAAGCAACCTGCTAGTATTATTAAAAGAGAATATTATGAAAAATGATAAATTATTTAAACAATTAGGTCTGTTAGGTTGAATTAATTATAACCAGACTCTAATTTAGAATTGGAAGAAATGGGAAAGTTTCAGAAAAGCCACAAATTTCTAGAATTATTCTAAGAGAATATTATTGAAAATAAGAATACATTTTTTTAACTAATTTGATTTAATTCATGAAACGTTAAGAAATGCAGATGAACCCACCAGTTTCTACCTTTATTTTGAGAGGAAATTTCTATAAACAATAATAAATTCTTTAAACGAACCATGTAAACGTTTTATTATCAGTAAAATGTAGTAATTTTTATTAGAAACAATTTTTACTAAATGAAACTGCAAAAAACTTAATGGGGCTTGCGAAACCTCTAAATATCATAAAAAAAGCATTGATTTGTTGTGGATTCGAAAAAATTTGGGGATGGGGTGTGGATAAGCAGGAAAGTTTTAAAAATGTTTTGTATAATTTATTTGCTGTATATTTGTTTAATATAAATCCACTTCATTTTTTCTTTCAATATAAAATGAAGGGTAGCACAGTAAAACGAATCAACACATATTTCGATGATTTTCAGGACGGACAAAAACGTTCTATAAAATCTAATTTTTAATTTAATTAAACATGAATAATTTAATTTCTGTATTATCAGTTTCTGAATCAAGTCCAAAAGAGTTTTATTTTAAAAGTTTTAGACGGCAATGAAAAATCGATAACTGAATTTATTTAAAAACTGAGAATTTAATATCTTGATTTCTAGTTTAAATTATTATTATTTTTTATTTTGTCATTAGAGTGTATAAATTAAAAACTGTATAATCTTGGATTAAGAATTTTGAAAAACAAAAAAGATTTTCTGGAGTCGACAGAAGTTTTATTGAAATAAACCAAATTTTCCTGTGATAAAAAGAAATTTTGTTGCATAGATACCAACAAAACAATTTCCTCAGTATATTTAAACTTGCGATTCCACTAACTACATATGCATTTTTTTAAACGAATTTTAAGTGGAACAGAAATTTTCTCTTAAGAGAATAAAACTTTTATTGAAATAAACAAAATTTCCTTGAAATACAATTGTTTGCGCAGGTACCAACAATACAGTTTTCTCGGAGTGTTTAAAATTGCCATTCCACCAAAGCTACGTATTAACATTTTTTAAGAAATTTGAAACTGTACAAAATTTTGTTTGGAATTGAAAAACGTTTTATTGAAATAAACAAAATTTTCTTTGGATGAAAAGAAATTTGGCTTCACAAATACCAATAAAAAAGTTTTCTAAGTATATTTAAACTTTTCATTCCACTAAAGCTACCTATGGAATTTTTGCAGAGTAATTTTGAATGAAACACAAATTTCGCTATGGGCGAACAAAAGTTCTATTGAAGTAAACAACATTTTCTTGGCATAAAAAGAAATTCGGTTGCACAGATATTATTGAAAAACTTTTCTCAGTGTATTAAAACATTTTATTCCACAAAGCTACGTGCTCACATTTTTTTAAAGGAATGTGAAACTACTCAAAAATGTTCTTTTCATTTCTTAAAAGTTGTATTAAAATAAACCAAATTTTCCATTGATAAAAAGAAATTTGGAAGTCGAAAATGTTTGTATTTTAAGTCAATAAAAGTTTTATTGAAGTAAGCAATATTTTCTCAGGATAAAACGAATTTCTTTTTGCACATTTAACAACAAAAAATTGACATTCCATTAAAATTCTGTGTTAAATTGTTCTTCAGATGAGAAAATCAATTTCGCTTTAAGGAAAACTGTAAAAACAATCACAATTGTGGGTGATGGTGGTGAGCGGAAGAGCCCGCATGCTTTTATGCAATCATTACGGCATAGATATACGTGTCTCCCTGGTATGCCAGGAAAGGAGAGGGACAGCAGATATCAACTCTGACTTGTGCGTGATTTCACACAGTCGACGTTTCCCAATGTTCTATCGACCTTATTTTGTAATCATAAGTTTTAAAATCCTGACTTTTTTTTATTCGTTTAACATGTATGTGCTTGTTTCAAGAGACTAAAGAATTCTTAAAAGCTCTTGAAAAAAGAGTGAATATTCTCTTGAAACATCTTGTAAAAACGTAATAAGCATGGAATAGGTTTAATATATCGAAGTTAAATACCTAAGAAATTTTGGGAATTTAGTCTTTCACAGTAAGAAAATGTCCATTGAGATTCTACCTAAATATCCGCTAAAGTTTTAAGAGTGAGATAAATCAGTAGGGGCGAGTGGTCCTAAGTCGGCACAGGAAGAATTTTCGACGAAAATAAAATGTACAGGTGATTTAATGGCGACTTAATTACTTAAAAAATATATAATCAATGAGAAAACACAGAAAATAAAAGAGCACCTACTAGAGACAAACAGCATGCAGTCAACACACAACGAAACAAAAAAAAAGTACCAAGAGTCGAGTGACATGGAATTGAAACACAACTAAATAAAAAAAATCACAAATAAAAATAAAAGCAACAACAAAAAAGGTGCCGACTCAGGACCACATGTTTAGTGCCGACTCTGGACCGCTACTATTACGCACACGAAACAAATCCGAATGAAAAATTGTCTGTATCAGGCCAAATCAGACACAAGACTGAAGCCAACGTAATTGATTTATTGATCCTTTTAATATCTTTACGCACCTGTGGCAATTTTTAGCGTAAATTACTTTCGTGCCTACCAACCTGTAATACGACAAAATGGTTAAGCCGACACGCGCGCCATCTCTGACAAGCGCGAGGATGCCGGCTTAACCCACAGTGCCGACTTAGGACCAATGTCCCCTACTTGAGTACCACCTTTTCTCAAAAATGTTTAAAAGTTCATACAGGGACTAAAGTACCGGAAAAGTCTAATTTAATTTTATTGGATAATGCAATAAGTGGCTGCTCTAACAAAAAATAAGCACTCCTGGTTTAGGATATAAATGCCACGAGCACTTGTAAAAATATCGAATAAAAATAAAATTGAACTTGTCAAGTACTATTCTCCTAAAAATTATTTAGGCCTTTTAAAGTTTAAAAAGAATTAAGTGAAACTTTTTCGGTACTTTTATTATAAAAGAGTTTTGCCAGAAAAAAAGTTAGACTGGTCCTTTACGTACTGGTAAAACTAGACATGTTTTGAACATTTCTAGTACTTTCCTCCCTATTTGTATTTTTAACGAAAGTTGGTACTTAAGTGCTAATTGTTCTTATACCCAGTACTAAGCGGGATTTGAGCTGAGATCCAAATGGGACTTTTTTACTCTTTTTAAATATTTTTGGTTGGAAAAATTTTATTATTAAAAACCTCACCTTTGAATAGTTACGTCTTTTCTCTGAAACCCAGAAAGTTGCAGAAAAGGTGATGAATTTTTTAAATTGAGTATTGGAATTTATGGTTTTAGTTCAGATTTAGATTTTAAACTTGGATCACACATCGACTACCGGTTCCTGTGTATGACCGGAGATTCACGAACACCGTAAAGAAGATTCCGAGATTCGACCTTAGAGGTTACTCGTTTCGAAGTGGGTCAAATCTTCATCTTCTTGTTCTTTTACGGTACTTACAACTCAATTTCCTGTTACTTTGTAAAGTCAGTGGTTCTAAATACTTGATTGACAAAAGAGATAATATAGTTGGCTATTCAACTATGATTTATCTGAAGAAAAATTAGATAGATATGGTTTCAATAGGTCTTGAACGAGATTTATTGATTGAAACTGTACAATCCCGAAGCTTTAAATTCAGATAAAGTTAATTTCAGGAAGTAAATTTTCAAGTCCTTATTCAGTAATGTTGATTTTATTTCGGTAGCGAGACTTATACCTACCAAGGAAAGGATAAGAATAAAAATAACGCGATTAGAGTGCAATTCCTGCGAAATGTGTATGGTAAAACGCTAATGAACAAAGTCAGTAATGAGAGAATCCTCAAAGAATGTGATGTAGTGGAGACATTGATTGAAAATTTGAAAGAAATTCGTTGAGGAAAAGTGAATAAATAAAACAGGGGAAAAAATGAAAGAAAAGAATGATAAAAATGTGTAAATGAACCCTAATTCGAAGAGACATTGAAAGCCACAGAAACACAAGAGCTTGTATGAAAAAATGCTTGGACGTGAAAGAAACCAGAGAGGTATGCCAGGACAGAAAAATGTGGCGACCAATAGTTGATAAAAAGAGTGTCAGTGGAGTGAATGACACCTGAAACGAAAGCTTTTGGTTACTAATGTACCCGAGTGAGGAGCTTCAAGTGATGACTTCATGATAGTGTTTCACGACTAGGCGATAATTTCTCGTTTCTCGACTGACTGTTTTCGAACGGCTACGCCAACTTTTGCTGTAAAAATGATCGTCTAACCAACTACTTTTCTCAATATTGATTGTCTCAAAAAACGAGCGATTTCGATCGAGTACCGAGAAGTCTCGGTCTTAAATTTTCAAATATTTAAACAGCACGTGCGCGCCGCAATAAAAAAATACAGAACTCGTTTAACTGTTAAATCTATATCAGGTTGGTGATTTGAAACAAATACTTAAATTTTCCACACAAAAATATGAATTAAAAAAGAAAGACGGAATAATTAAATTTTTAGTTGAAAAATTAATTTTCAACCAAGAAAAAACGGATTTTCAAGAAAATAGTTTATTTTTCGTCCTAACTCATTAAATTTCAAATAACTTGAAGAATCGCCAACTGCAATAGTAAAATTTTAAATAAAAAAGATCCATTTTCTAATAAAACAGTAAATCTTCTACTGAAATAGTTGGATTTTCAACCACAGAGAATTAATTTTCATTAACAAAAAAAAATTGTAAACAAAAATGAATTCTCAACTAAAACTATAGAATATTTAATTGGAGTTGAATTACATAACTTTCCACATAAAAAAACTAACTTTAAAAAAATGGTTAAAATTGTAAATTTTTAACTCGAATAGTTGACTTTTAAACCTGAAAGATAAATTTTCAACTAAAATGTTGAATCTCTAAATAGAATAATTGAATTTTGGACAAGGATAATAATTACATTTTCAGTTTAAAAACCAAATTAATAATTCCAACGAAATAGAAACAAATTTTCAACAGAATAGATAAACTTTTGGCAAAAAATGTATTTTCATCCAAAGAAAAAACAAGTTTTCTATCAAATAGCTCAGATTGCATCAACAAAATAAATTTTTAATTACGGTGATGAATCGTAAAAATTAAAAAAAAATAATTTTCCATAAAAGAGTTTAAAATACAGCCTATAAGATGATTTTTTAACTAAAATCATAAATATTGAACTGAAATGTTTGAATGTTTAACCGAAAGAAACAAATTTTCAATAAAATAGTTGAATTTTCGGCAAAAAATTCCTTTTAATCCCAAGAAAAAGCAAGTTTTCTATCAAACAGTTCATATTTAAAAAAAAATGAATTTTTAATTAAAATGATGCATGGTGAAAATAAAAAATAAAATAAAAGTTTTCTATACAAGAGTTTCACTTCATGGTTTTGTAATTAAATTCCCGGCCATTTAACCGTCTTTACAGGTTGCCCGGGCAAGTCGCCACCCTGCGTATGATCAATAAAAAAAATAAATTCAAGGACTGTACCGTTTTGACAAGGTGATACTTTCTATTTAAATGTTTAAATTTCAAATGAGGAGTTTTCATTCTGAAATTGAGAAATTTTTTAAGTTAATGCCATTTAAGTTCTTTAATACACTTACAAATAATATATAATAAACTACAACTTTAATTATCCTTGTGAAAATGAATAAGTTTGCTGTGCGAATTCTATTTCTGTAGAATATATTTAATGACTTGTGGAGAGAAATAGGGAATTAAAAATTAATCTAAATAACTTATTAGCATAATTTAGTGTTAAAAAGAAATTATTCATAAGCATTTCACAATTTTTGTAAATAATTTAAAAAATACTTTAAACTTATTTAACAAGTAACATGCTTATTATTGTCCCAAAATTCTAAGAAATTCGTAATTTGTGATGTTTCTCCGTTACAGAAAGTAAATAAGAAATATCTATCTAGAAAATATATTTTCAAATTAATTAACCTCCTTCGTAGAGACAGAATCAGAAACTTAATAGGACTGATTTTCAGTCAGTGAAGTTGACTGATTTGTCTGCTATAGTAAAATTGTAACATTGCTTCTAAATTAAAATTCTTCATTATCCTTCACATTTTTCATTACATTATCATTATCCGCACATTCCAATATCATCACATTCTTCATTATCCTTAGTTCATGATTCGACAAGTGGTCTATTCTGATTAAATAATTTCGTTTCCATTGGTAAAAAATAAGTCCTCTTAGTTACAAATTTACCTTTTATTGATTTTAAATGTTTCTGATTTTAAACTAAAATATCAAATATCACATTTATCGTTAACAATTCGTCTTTTTTGGTTGTAAATTGAACTACTTGGTTTAAAGCTGAATTTGTTAAAAATGCATTCATTTTTACATTCTTATCAGAGAAGTTTTTGTCAAATGTCCACGTTTTGAGACCCCCTGAATCCGAAAAACAGGTTTTTACGAATGTGTATGTCAGGCTG
>JAWWLR010000149.1:11378002-11390420 GCA_035041075.1 Acraspis erinacei | reverse complement strand
AGTTTACATTTCTAAAAAAAATTTGCGGTTCTTCCTTCTACGATTCTATCGCACAATGGGTACCTCTTTTTCGTTCAAACAAAAAACAACATTGACTGCTTTCTCTATTCGAGTGGAAAAAGGATATCGAGAATCTCTTCCTGCAGCGATTTGCGAATAAATTTACCAGGATGACCCCGAAAGAAACATTTTTTCTCTCTCTTTATTTTTTGTCATTTGCAGCGTATCTAATCTCGTGGTGACCCTGAAAAACTGCATTTTCCCAGTAATGTTTATATGTCTGGAAGACCCTGAAAATGTTACGGATTTTTTTTCAAGCCGGGTAATTTTTTCGAGAGCGGGTTAAATTTGGTAAAATTAGAATATAAAATTAAAAAATAATGCTTTTTATTTGTAAAAGTAGCTTTATATGAATAGATTGCAATCTTTAGCTGAAAATTCGGTTTTTTCGGTCAATTTTTTTTACTCAAAATAGAACTAATCCAGTTGTATGTTGTATGTCCTTTTTTATAGAAAATTATTCTTCTTGTTTGAAAGTAATTTTTTTGCATAAAAATTCAACTTTTTCGCGAAAATTCTACTTTTTCCTTGAATTACATTGTTTTTTTATTTAAAATAAAAATCTTTTTTGGTTGAAATATCAACTATTACAGTTTTCCTTGGGAGTAGATCTATTTTGGTTGAAAATTCAACCACTTGATTAAAAGTTAGACTCTTTTGTTAAAAAGTCATTTTTTTGAAGATTCCTCATTTTGGTTGTAAATTCAACTCTTTGGTTGAAAATTAAACTATTTTGTTAAATATCCTTTTTTGTAAAATTATTTTTACCATGATTTAACTGTTTTGTTAAAAATTCATTTTTCTGTTGTTAAAAATTAATGTTTCAAACTGGTAATGGAACTAATCCAGTTGAATATCCCATAATTTTGGTTAAAAATTTATCTATTTGACTTAAAATTAAATTTTTAACTGATAATTCGGTCATTTTATTGTAGGTGACGTACTTATGCTTTTGAGTTAAAAATTCAACTATTTGGCAAACAATAAATCTTCTTGCTTGAGAACTAATATTTTCGTTTGAAAATTCATCTTTTTTGTTGAATTCAACTGTTTTTTATTTCAAACTAAAGTATTTTGTTTTGAAATATCAATTTATACATTTTTCGGTGAGAATTGATATTTTTTTCTTGAAAATTCAACTCTTTAGTTAAAAGTTAAATTCTTTTGTTAAAACTTTATTTGTATTGTTAAAGTTACAATATTTGAATTGAAAATCCATTTATTTGGTTGAAAATTTAACAGTCTTGTTAAAAATAATTTTTTGTTGTTGTTGCAACTTTATTTTTTCCTGGAAATTTAACTCTTTTGTTAAAAATTTTTTTTGTTTGTTTGTTGGAAATTAACTTTTTAACCAAACATTTAACTAAGCCTATGAATATTCATAATTTCAGTATAAAATACATCACCTTAATCCTTTCGGTTAAAAACTAATATTTTGGCTTTATAATTCAATTATTGTTAAAAATTCGTATTTTTCTGTTGAATTTAGGGGTCTTTGTTTTAAAATTAAAATCCATTTTACTCTAGAATATCAACTATTTTATTTTTCGTTGAGTATTGATCTTTTCTGGTTGAAAATTAAACTGCTTGGTTGAAAGTTAAACTTTTTTAACAGTTAATTTTGTGGGTGTATCTTTTTTAGATCATAATATATGTATTTTGTTGAAAATTCGTCTTTCTTGGTAGAAAATTATTTTGCTTGGACGAAAATTCATCTTTTTGCATGAGAAATAATCTGTTTTAGTTGGGGATAAAACTATTTTGTTGAAAATTCGTCTTATTAGGTAGAAAATTAATCATCTTAATTAAAAATACATTTTTTGGTTCCAAATTATGGTTGAAAAGTAATCTTTTAAGCAGAAAATTTAACTATTCAATCTTTTGTTGAAAATTAATTTGGTTGTAAATTAAACTGAGCGTCTATAAATTAATTGTTTGAAAAATGCTAAATTTATTGTAAATTTTTCGCTGCCAATGAAACATTTAGATTTATTTACCCCTTAATATAATGAATATGTTTTATTTCATCTGATAGCACAAAAATGGTAAATAATAAAATGTCCTACTTTTGATAACCAAAACAAAATAAAATTCAGTCCGCAAGGAAGACATAAAAAATATATGCTCAGCTTTTGCGCATTCGATCATTCATTTTAAAATGTACAAAAACAATTATTTACATAAAAAAGCTTTAGGTTTTTTTTCAATAAAATTTTTCCGCATATATAGCAAACTAAATTACCGCTCAGATAAAATTAATTCCTCTAAATCCTGTTGTTCTCTAATGGAAATTGCAAGCAGTTTTAATTATTCTATTTTGAAAATTGTAAATAAAGGATGCATACATTTTTTGAATTCTTCAATATAAGATTGAATTTTTATTTTATTTTCAGGATTGCTACAGTTCAGGGGATTCTGGAAAGTCAGGAAAAGTGCGGAAATTTTAGGGACAAAATGAAAGAGTCGGGGAACGAACATAGGCATATATAATTTCTGTTAATTATATAAACGTGATACCGTAATGAATGTGTATTAAGAGAATAAAATGTGATAATAACAAGTAAGTTTTACAAACATATTACTTTTTAAATTCAACATTCTGGATAACATTTTTTTCTGTATTGACTGACGAATTTTTCTTCTTTGAAAATTTAACTCTTTTTAAAAATTTTTTAAAGCTGAACTGCATTGTTAAAAACTTAATTGTGTGCTTGCTAATTTATCTTTTTAGGTCAAACATTTTCTTTTAATTTAACTGATATCTTGAAAATTCTTTTATTTGGTTAATGATTCATCAGTTTAGTTGAAAATTCTTTAAAGTTGAAAATTAATTTTTTTTTCAATTAAACTATTTTCTTGAACATCATCATTGTTGTTGTTACAATTTAATTTGTTTATAAGAAAATAAACATTCATTCTTGGTAGATATTTTAGTTTAGTTGAAAATTGATTTAATTAGCTGAAAATTCAATCTCTTTTATTCGAAAATTAATATTCTTTATTGAAAATTCATCCCTTTGGTCTAAAATTCTAGTATTTGGTTGAAAAATTCTACTGTTTGTTTGAAAAATATATATTTTGTTAAAGATTTATTATTTTAGTGGCAAATTGATATTTTTGATAAAAAATGGACCTTTTTGTTAGAAAATGTATCTTGGTGAAAAATTCATTCTTTTGGTTTAAAATGTAAATAATTTCTTGAATGTCTTCTTTTTTGCTACAAATTAATTTTTTAACCGCTAATAGTACTTATATTTTTGTTATAAGATTGTTGTTAGTTGAAAATTCATGCGTTCAGTTGAAAATTCCTCTTATATTTTAAAATTAATATTCTTGATTGAAAATTCAGCTCTTTGGTTGAAATTCTGTTTTTTGTTGTTGTTAAAGATTTATCATTTTGGTCGAAAATGTACTTTTTTGATTTCTTTGTTTGAAATTTTTTTAATTATCTTTTGCTTGTTACAACTTAATTTGGTTAACAGAAAACATAACTTCTGTTTTTCTTAGAAAATTTTAGTTATTTGAAATCATGCATTTTATTGAATTTTCGTCTTTTTTAATATGTTAATATGTTTTTTTGTTGTTAATTCATTCTTTTAATCAAAATTTAACTATTCCATTTTCTTCAGGTTTATCTTTTTTAATTTAAAATTTCAATATTTGATTGAAATTTTTTTTTTCTAGAAATTTAATCTTCTTGTTTGACTTATTGTTGTTTTGTTAAAAATTAATTTTATTAACAGAAAAAATACTGTTCCAATTTTGGGTAGACATTTTGATTCTAGTTGAAAATTCACCTCTTTGGTCGAAAATTTGACTTTTTGTTGAAAATTGTAATTTTTTTAAATGAAGCATTAAATTTGTTACTGACAATTCAAATATTCAATTTTTATCAAGATTTTTTTTATTGCATGTTTATTTCAATGTCATTATTTGCTTGAAAACTTTTTTTTTTGCTAGAAATTTATTCTTATCTGTTTAAAGAATTTAAATGTTCTATTTTTAATTGAAAATTGATTCTTTTCAGTTGAAAATTCAGAACATTCATAATTTTCAATTTAAATTCTTTTTTTTGTAAGTATTCGTCATATTGGTGGAAAATTGATAATTTTGGTAGAAAATTAATCTTTTTAGTTGAAATTGTATCTTTTTAGATGAAAATTGATTTCATTGCACAAAAATTTAACTGTTTTGTTGAAAATTTGTTTCTTTATGGTTAATTAATTCTTTTAATTAAAATTAAACTATTCCATTTTTTAGGTTTATATTTTTTATTTTAAAATTTCATAATTTGATTCAAACAATTTTTTCTAGAAATTTAATCTTCTTGTTTGATTTTGATGTTTTGTTAAAAATTAATTTAATTAACAGAAAATATAGCTGTTCATATTTTGTTAGACATTTTGTTTCTAGATAAAAACTCATCTTTTTGGTCAAAAATTTAAATATTTTGTTGAAAATTATTTTTTTTTTAATAGAGAATTAATTCTGTAACTGAAAATTAAAACATTCAATTTTCTAAAAGATTTATCTTCTTACCCCCGCGAAGTTGGCCCCTCGAAGTTCACATTTTTTAAAATTTCCTTTTGACATACGTTTGATCGTCGTTTGTGCTGTTTATACAACCAATATTTTCGTTTTTACCCTCCTCGTTACGAAATTAGGGGCGAAATTGATTTCCGGGAGCTAATTTCACGCATCCCTCCGAAATTAAAATTTCTCAAATTTTCTTTTTGCTAACGTTTGTACGGCGTGTATACTGTATGTATATTAAATCTTCTTGCTTGTACGTTGTTGTTAGCCCGCCTGCGGGCAAATACAAATTTTGTACCATCCCCCTAAAATTTGAAACGTACAAGATGAAACGTAAGCATAAAGAAAAATGGAAATTTTCTAATTTCGGGGGGGGGGGGGCGGCATGAGATTTTCCTTGTCCCCTATACAGTCACTAGCAAGACACCGAGGAGGGTACATATGAAAATATTTAATGTACAAACATTACAAACGAGTAAAAACGTTAGAAAAAAGAAAAATTTTAATTTCGACAGGATGACACGAAATTTTGATTATCCCCTAGCCGGGCAACCAAGAAGGTAGAGTCAAAACTATCAAATGTACATAAAGTACAAACGACATAGAAACGTATGAAAAAAGAAAATTTGGATTTCGGGGGCATCGCCCGAAATTTTGATTTTCTCCGAGCCGGGCAACCACGAGGGTAAAAACGAAAATATTAAATTTGCAAACACTACAAACGACGTACAATCTTATGCAAAAAGAAAATTGCAAAAATTGGAATTTAGTTGGGATGACACGAAATTTGCATTTTCCTCTAGCCGCGCATGCAAGAGGGTACAAAAAAATTAAATGTGCAAACAGTACAAACGACGTACAAAGTTATACAAAAAGAAAAATTGAAAAATTTGAATTTCGGAAGGATGGCACGATATTTTCATTTTCCCCTAGCCGGGCAGCCCATAGGGTACGAACGCTAATATTAAATTTACAAGCATTACAAACAACTCAAAAATGTATGTAAAAAGAATAATTGAAAAATTTGAATTTCGGGTGGATGGCACGAAATTTTGTTTTTCCACTAGCCGGGCCACCTATAGGGTACAAACGAAAATAATAAATGTACAAAAAGTGCAAATGACGTTCAAACGTATGTAAGAAGAATAATTGAAATATTTGAATTTCGGGGGGATGGCACGAAATTTTGATTTTCCCCTAGCCCGGCAACCCATAGGGTACAAACGAAAATATTAAATGCACAAACAGTACGATCGACGTTCAAACTTATGTACAAAGAATACTAAAGCTTAAAACTTATGTACAAAGAATATTAAAAAAATTGAATTTCGGGTGGATGCGTTAAGTTAGCCCCCCCCCCCCGAAATCAATTTCGCTCCTAATTTCTTAACCAGGAGGGTGCAAACGACAATATTAGATTTACAAACTGTACAAACGACCTACAAATGTATGTAAAAAGAAAATCATTTTTAAAATGTGAACTTCGTGGGGAGTGGGGCAACTTCTCAGGGGTTATCTTTTTTAATTGAAAATTTTTCCATTTAAGTGAAAATTTCTCTGTTTGGGTAGAGATTTAATCTTCTTTGTTGAGAATCTTTTCCTTTTCGTTATAAATTAATTTGATTCACAAAAAAAATTACTATTTCAATGTTGGTAGACATTTTTTTAATTTGAAAATACATCGCTTTGTTGAAAATTCAACTATTTGGCTACAAACTAATTTTGTTTGATGAAGATTCGTAATTTTAAGGGAAAATTGATCTTTTTGGTTCAAAATATATCTTTTTAGTTTAAAATTTATTCCATTGGATGAAAATTTAACTGTTTTGTTGAAAAATGTTTTTTTATTCTATTAAGAATTAAGGTTTGTTACTGAAAATTTAACTAATTTACTGATTGTTTGGAGGTTTATATTTTTTTAGTTGAAAATTCCATTATTTGATTGAAAATCGATCTTTCTTGGAAGAAAGTTAATCTTTTTTGTTTAAAAAAATAATAATTCAATTTTTTAGTAGAGAATCTTCCAATCTTCAATCTGTTTGTGTGTTTTGTTACTAAGTCTTCAAAATACATTCAGAAAAACAACAACAGTCAGGGAAGATTTATAATTATAGTATAGTGAGTCATAGTTTGACAGAGCTCTAAACACGTTATTTTTAAAATGAATGTTAACAAACTAATTTGATACATTTTGATAATTCATTCTCCTTTGTCAATATCAGTTTCTAAATTTTTCAAATTTAAATTAGAGTGGGAAAATCCAATAAAGAAAGAAATGAAAGAAACAGGAAATGAAAATTTACACAGAAGAATATAAAGTTTTATCTTCTCCTCTGTGTGTTTTTCTACCATCGTAAAAAATTTTGTCGTTTGTTTTTCATATCCTCCTACGTAAAGAGTCCTGAGTATAAAATAATGGAAAATAAACGGTGAAAAAAGGTGGCTTGAAAACGTTCTCTGCCAAAGTAAAGTAATATAGTTTACTCGGGTAGACTTGCAAAAACAGATTCTTCGCTGGATGAAAGCGGTGAAAGGCTAATTTCTGAAACAATATCTGATCTAAAGTAAATTGAATCCAAACGAGAAGTGTTCCAAGTTGATTATTGTTGTTGTTTTTTTTTATCACGACGGCAATTTATCTATGCCAGTCTACCGCCACAGAATCCTTTCCATTTACCGATCTTGTATAAGAATGAATTAATCGTTAATCGATGAAAGCGGAGAAAGGCTATACTTGTCCCTGACCCTGCGCACCAGGGCTCTAATTGTATTCGTGGAGCTCGAGCGTAATACCTTGCGATAGCTGATAAAAGATACCTGTGATGTACCTATTCACTGATAAAATCTGTTTTATTCCAAAGAATACCTAATTAAAAATTAAAATTAAAAAGTTGCATTGGTAGAGGCTGAACAGTCTCTCTAGCAATCACCCCAGGCGTAAGGCTTCACCCAGTCATAATGTGTCATCGATCACATAAAAAAGAGGAAAGAAAAATGAGAAGGCAACCAACCATATCCCCTTTCTTCTCTTTTTATTTTATTTTTTTTTATTATTGTCAAATCACAATAAATACATTTGTAAAAAATAATCACCAATGTTTCGGCACTCATACACCTTATCAAGGCTAAAAAATATATAAAATTCGGGCAGACAGAAACAGCTACGAAACCAAGATGCTCTCTCCTTGACACCCGAGTATGAGTATTTCACAAAGCTTTCCGATAGATTTCAAAGAGTGCACAAAGACTTTATTGATTTCCCAAGGATTTTCAATATTTAGCAAAGATTGCGGAGAGATTTAACAGATTTCACAAAGACTTCAACAATTTCCCAAAGATTTCGCAAAGATTACAACGATTTCGCAAATATTTCACAAAGATTTAAATAATTTCACACATATCAAATATTTACAAAATATTTCGGACAGATTTCCAAAGATTTCAGAAAGATTTCGAGAAGATTTTAATGATTTCCAAGCTTTCCAAGATTGCACAAAGATTTTAATGATTTCCCAATGATTAGAAAAAACACAAATATTACACAAATAATTTGGGTAGATTTAAGAAATTTCTAAAAGATTTCAAAGATTTCAATGATTTTCACAAGATTTCGCAAAGATTTCGCAAAACTTTCAGATCCATTGCCAAGTGTGCACAAAGGTTTAAATGATTTTCTAATTATCAAAAAAATGTCATAAATATTTCGGAAATAATTTGGATAGATTTAAAAGATTTCTGATTAAAAAGATTTCACAAAGAATTCAATTCTTTCCCTAAGATTTCAATAATTTCATAAACATTACCAAATGTTTGAAAAATATTTCAAATTTTTTGCAAGGATATCAGAAAGATTTCTCATATGTTTCAAAGGTTTCAAGAAAGATTTCAATGATTACCCCAAGATTTCATAATTTTTTTTTATGATTTTGAATAGATTAAAAAGCTTTAACAAAGACATCAATTATTTTCCAAAGATTAAAATAATTTCGCAAAGATTTCAGATGGATTGAAAATATTTTTATAAAAATCTCAGATAGATTTCAAAGTGTGCTCAAAGATTTCAATAATTTCCCAAATAAATATTTTCAGATATTTCAAAAATATTTCAAATACTTCTCAAAGATTTCAGAAAAATTCGAGAAAAATTTGAATGATTTCCAAATGATTTAAAATATTTCACAAAGATCTCAGATATTTCGCAAAGATTTCGGATAGATTAAAAAGATTTCACAGACTTCAATGATATCAATAATTTCACAAATATTATCAAATATTTAAAAAACATTTCAAATATTTCTCATAGATTTCCAAAGATTTCACAAAGATTTGAAATGTTTCGCAAATATTTTAGATACATTTTAAAGATTGCTAAAAAATATCAATGATTTCGCAAAGATTTCCTGGAAAACTAGTCGATATTTTTAAATAAATTAAAATTTTATGATTTCTTTTGAAATCATATGCATTTCTTAAATATGGTCAAATTCATTGTAATAGAAATCCGATAGAATCACATAAAAATTTTATAATAACTTTTGGAATCCTACAAATCGCTGAAACGTATTAAAATCCATTTAAATGCATTACATTTTTGAAATTCGTTAAATCCACTGAAATCGGTTAAAAACCTGGAAATCTGTTAATATCCTTTTTAAATTGCTGGAAAACTAGTCAATCTTTGTAAATAAATTGAAATTTTATTACTTTCATTGAAATCATAGGCATTTCTTAAATATGGCGAAATCCCTTGAAATCCGATTTTTGCAAAATTCCTGGAAAACACGTCAATTTTTTAAAGTCTACTGGATTCTTATAATTTCTTTGAAATTCCTATAAATTCCGAAAATTCTTAGAAATCTTTTTAAAAAAACCTAGAAGTTCCTTGCGATTTCATTTCATTTATTTCCTAAAGTTCGCTAGAAATCCGTTAGAATCACATGAAATGTTTGAATTACTTTTAAAATACAATGGATCCCTTAAATATAGTGAAATCCATGGAAACCTTTGAAATTTGTTGAGATCCTCTCAAAATGTCTGGAAAAGTAGTTAATGGTTTAAATACGTTGAAATCTATAAATTCTTTTGAAATCATATTAATCTCTTAAATATCGAAATATTTAAAAATACCTCGGAATATATAAAATCCGTTGAAATCTTATAATTGCTTTTAAGATCCTATGAATCCTTTATATATAGTAAAATCTATTGAGATACTTTAAATGTTTTAAATCCGTTGAAATTCACTGAAATCCATTAAAAATCCGGAAATCTGCTGAGATCCTCTCGAAAATCCTGCTGAACTAGGAAATCTTTTTAAATCTCTTAAAATCTTTAAAATACTTTGAAATCTCTGAAATCTTGTGAAACCCCTCGAAGTCGATAGGAATCATTAGAAATATCTAGAAATCCCTAAAAGTTCCTTGAAATTTCATTTTACTTATTCCTATTCCATTTTACTTATTCCTATCCTTATATCTATTGAAATCCTTTAAATATTTGAAATCCTTAAAAATTCACTAAAATCTATCAAAAATCCTGAAATCTCTTGAGATCATGTCTAAATTCCTGGAAAACTAGTCCATACTTTTAAATAAATTGAAAATTTTATGAAAGGTTTTGAAAGCATATGCATTTCTTAAATATGGTAAAATCCCTTATAAGCCGTAGAAATCCTTAGAAATTCCTAGAAGTCCCACACAATTTTATTAAATTGATTTACTAAAGTTCTCAAGAAATGTGTTAGAATCATATAAAATTGTATAACTACTTTTAGAATCCTACGAATAAAAAATTATTAAAATTCATTGTAATGCTTTAAGTCTTTGAAACCCGTTGCAATCCACTGAAATCTATTGAAAACCCTGCAATCTGATGATATCCTGTTTAAATTACGGGAAAACTAGTTGATATTTTTGAATCCCTTCAATTTGGTAAAAATGTTTAAAAATCTTATGATTTCTTTTGAAATCTCTTAAATATAGTAAAATCTCTTGAAATCCGTAACATAAAACTTAAGAAATCTCTAGAACTTCCTATAAATTTAATTTCAATTATTCCCTACAGTTCTTCGTAAATTCTTTAAATATAGTGAAATCCCATTTAAATCTGTTGAGATTTTCTTAAAATTCCGGGAAAACTCGTCAGTTTGATGAAGTCTCTTGATATCTTATAATTTCTTTGAAATCCCTATAAATTCCGAAAATTCGTAGAAATCTTTAAAAAAACCTAGATTTTCCTTGCAACTTGAATTTATTCATTCCCTTAAGTTCGCTAGAAATCCACTAGAATCACATTAAATCTTATGATTACTTTTAAAATCCTATGAATCCCTTCAATATAGTGAAATCAATGGATATCTTTGAAATCCGTTGAAATCTATTTAAAACCCTTAAAAACCTCTTTCTAAATCCCGTGAAATATTTAAAATCTCTGAAATTTTATCATTTATTTTAAAGTACTATAAATTCCTGAAATCCTTAGAAGATATTTTTAAAAAACCTTAAATTTCATTGAAATTTAATATAATTTATTCCCTGAAGTCCTCTAGAAATACATTAGAATCATATAAAATGTTATAATTACTTTTGACATCCTATGAATACTTAAAATTAGTGAAATCTCTTCAAATTCCTGAAATCCATAGAAATCTTTAGAAGTTTTTCGGTATTTAATTTAATTTATATTTCTTTTTAATTTAAAACAAATATATCGTTAAGTCTCTCACATAAATGTAAGTTTTATCCTATTGAAAAATTTACTGTTAAAAATCGAAAAAATTGTATTCACAAATATTTCCCCTCTTTTCTCCTTTTTTAAGAATTCATCTTTCTTCCCCTGTTGTCAAACACCTTACCCTTTTCTCGTTTTTCGTTTAAATGCACACCCAATTATTGGAACCCAATACGGAAATCCAACAATTTTGCTAGAAAGATAATTCTTGTTGGTCAAAAAGTCTACTAATATATTTTTGGTTCAGAATGCATCTCTTTTGGTTAAAAAGTTAATTATTATGTGGGCATTTTTAATGTTTTTTTGAAAATTCGTTTTTTTTTTAAAGAAAATTAGTGCGTTTGGATTGCAAATTCATATTTTACTAGACACGTCATCTTTTTTGCTTGAAAGCTAATTGGCTTCGATTAAAAAGTCTGCTATTATATTTTAGGCTCAGAATTCATATCACTTGGTTAAAAAATTTTACCATTTGGGTAAAAATTGAAATATTTTGTGGAAAATTTAACTGCTTTGTTGAGCATAAGTTTTTCTGTATTGAAGATTAATTTTTTGGTAGAAAAGTAATCGTTTTGTTTTGCAAGTTAATTATTTTTAAATGAGAAATCTACTAATACATTTCTGTTAAAGGATCCATCTTTTTTCGCCAAAAATTTAGTTGGTTAAAAAGTAATCTTTAGTGATTGAGAATTCACATGCTTAGTTGCAAATTGAACTACTTGTGAAAAATTCTTTTTTATGTTTAAAAATCCATTTTTTTCACTAAAAATGTTGCGTGACGCTAGTTTGAGTGACCTTAGACTCAACTCTCCCTCTGATGACAATTTGTGACAGTTCTATGAACCCTCCCTTAAAATGTAATTTTGACACTAAAGCCGACTCCCTTTTTTTAAATACGAATTGTATAAGTATTTTTACATAACCGTCAATAAAATAATGATTAATGAATTGAAACTATTTGAAATTAGTATGAAAATACTTTTAATTAAAGTTTATAGAATGTTCATAAACGGCGTTATCAATTGAACCGCCGCATCGTAGAACGGGATATAAAATATTTTTCGAGGAGTGGGAGGGCCCCTGGTCGCTTTTTGGA
>JAWWLR010000149.1:11296732-11314084 GCA_035041075.1 Acraspis erinacei | reverse complement strand
TTTCAGATTTTTGATACAGAATTTATATATTTTGCTTTGATGAAAAATTACATTTTTTTACAAATTCATCTTTTTAGATTGAAAAATCAGCTTTTGTTACAAAGGTCATCTTATTGGCGGAATATATATCTTTTTCTTTTAAATATTAATTTTTATTAATTGCAGAGTCTATTATCAAAAGTATGGTCTACAATTCATATAATTTTTTTTTAATTTTAATATTTTTTGGAAAAAATTAATTATTCTATGGTAAATTTCACGGTTCTTGGTTTAAGTGTAATATTTTCTGTTGGTAAATTACAACATTGGTTATAAAAGTCATATTACCTAGCTGAAAAATCATGTTCTTTGGTTGAAAATTACTTCTTTTTAATTAAAAAAAAAAACTATTTTCATATTTTTGGTCAAGAACTCATGTACTTTGCTAAAAATTTTAGCATTTAGTTTTAAATTGAATTATTCTGTTGAAAATTTTACTATTTTTTTAAAAATTAATCTTTTTTGTCGAGAATTAAACAGTTTTTTTTTAATTTGATTGTTTTTCGTATTTTTTTAAATCGCCTTTTTCGATTGAAATTTCAGCTTTTGTTGAAAATACAATTATTTTGTTGTAAACTCATATTTATGTTAGAAAATAAACTTTCTTGTGGAAAAATAATCTTTCCTGGTTTAGCAATCAAATGGTCTCTAAAACATTTTAATTTTTTGTTAGAAAACTGAACTCTTGTTACGACAGAATTTTTTCAGTTGAAAATTAAACTATTTTTTTGCAAATACAGTATATTTCTTCTAAAAGTTTCAGGAATATAGTACCTACATTAATGTATGTTAAAAGAGTTTATTGTATTTCCCTAAGAAATCAGCCTATTTCTACTGTTTTTAGATCATTTTACACTGTGAAGTCTAAATCTGAAATCACTGTTACAATAACTGAAAAAAAGTTCCTGTCTGCCAGACGAGTCAAACATTTATGTATGTCTTTGGGGTCACTGAAACCGAATCTGGAGCTGGTTTGTCTCGGCCAGATCGCATTTCGTTCCTGAACTTAAAAAAATATGATCTGACTGAGTCCAACCAGCCCCGGATTCGGATTTAACGACCCCAAAATCGTATAGAAATGTTCATCTCGCTTAGTGTACAAGATAATTATTTATATACGTTTCTTGGGTCGCTGAATTCGAATCCGCTGTTGGTTTCACTTGGCCAGACCGCATTTTGTTTCTAATCTCAAGAAAGTGATGAAAGTTAAGACTTGTTTCACCTTATTAAGCTTAGGAACGAAAAGTGATCTGACCGAGACAATCTAGAACCAGATCCGGCTTCAGAGACCCCAAAATTGTATAGAAATGTTTATCTCCTCGAATGGACAAGATAAACATTTTAATACGTTTGTATGGTCGCTGTATCCGAATCAGGGGATGGTTTGACACGGTCAGATCTCATTTGGTTTTTAAAAAATGTGATGAAAGTTGAGACTTTTTTCACTTTTTTGAGGTTAGAAACAAAATTTGATCTGATCGAGTGAAAAGAGCCCTGGATTTTCTTTCAGTGACGTCGTGGTCATTTAAAAACTTTTGTCTCGTTCCGTGGAAAAGGCAAACATTGCCATACATTTTTGGGGTCGCTGAATGCGAATCGTAAAATCCAAAATCGTGTAGAAATGTTTGTCTGATCTCGCCGACAAGACAAACATTTCTATGCGTATTTGGAGTCGATGAAACCAAATCTAGGGTTGGTTTGTCTTTTTGAGATTGTATTTCGTTCCTAACCCTAAGAAAGTGATAAATGTTCAAAATATTTTTCACTTTTTTAAGGACAGGAACGAAATGATATCTGATCGAGTCAAGCCAACTATGGATTTGGGTTCAGCGGCCCCATAAACGTGAAGAATTGCTTATCTCATATGGTGGACAAGACTTTTATTTTCTTCGTATGTCTGTGTAATTTACCTTACATATTTCATCTTCGATTTCTAAAGTACCTAATTATTTTTTAAATTAAAATAATCAAGCAATTATTGTTAAATAATATTTATTGCAAGGTTTTGAAATTCAACCGAGAAAAATATAATTGTTGACCGGGAAAACCAGAAAGTAGCCTGTAATTTTCTTTTAAAATTTTTACTACATGTTTATTATTGCCTCCAGACATTTCAAGAAAATTACGATGCATCTCGTGTAGCGTGTCGATTACAGTGAATTGCAGCGACTGTATTGCTTGAATCTCTTTTTCACTTTGAGAAACAATGAAATCTGCGCACTTTACAGTTACACGCCCGCAATCGAGGAACAGAGACTTTCGAACAGGCTTCCGACATTTGTTCACTTAAGTGAGGGCCGAATGAGTTACACAATTCAATACATTCATTTGTGAAATCTCAACATTTTCTGTCCCGATAAATTGATTTTTAATTTAAGTGGAACTTTCATTCCCTTTCCTTTTTTAGCTCCAGATTGGGAAACATTAGGGAAATCCTGATTGTGGCCCTAATTGGGTGTTCTAATCTAGAAAGGGTTACTCGAGGTGGACATATCAACTGATAAAAGAAAATTTCCGATCATTTCCCGATTTTTCCTGGTTTAAAAAAATTTGTTATGTTAAATAAAATTAAAAAATACGAACTCGTAAAACTGCATTTTTTCATTTGAAGTAATAGACACTGAACTGCAAATAAAATCTTTTGAATTAGACATTTTTATGATTGAAACTTAAAACTTTTTTATTCAATCTTTTTGCATTAATGCCATGAAAGTGCGAAATTTGTCATTTTAATCAATTGAACAGTTCAATCCAATTCAATAAAAATGTGCAAACCAAAAGATCTTCTTCTTCCAGTTTTGAAAAATTAGAAAACTGAAATTTCCTCCCTACCAACTGCATAAAAATGTTGAAAAAAAAATAAATAAAAAATATTGAAAAGAAAAAGGTCACATGCAATTTAGAAAAAAATAACAAAAATTTCGTCCATTACAACTCTATACAAATGTTAAAATTTTTTAATATCCTTCTTTGAAATTGGAAAAAATTAAAAAATCCTTGCCTTAAATTCTATAAAAATACTAAGAAAACTGACCTTTTCCAATTCAGAAAAAAATGTCATCCCTTCCAATTGAATAAAAATGATCAAAACAAAAAATATACTTGCAATCCAGAAAAAATTTCAAACAAAATTTTTCTCTCTTCCAAATCAATAAAATATATACAATTTTTCTCTGCCAATTGAGAAAAAAGATTGAAAATAAAAACATCCTACCCTCAAAACAATAAAAATACTAAAAAGGCGAAAAGGCTTCTTCCAATTAAGAAAAAAAGAACTCACATTTTGTTCGTTCGAACTCCTTACAAATTTTGAAAATAAAAAACTTACTCTATTAATTTGAAAAAATGCAAATAAAATATTCTTGCCTTTAACTCAATAAAAAATTTTAAATATGTTAAAACTATCCTCGTTTCAAAAGCAGTAAAAACGTTAAAAATATAAAAATTTCTCCCCTTTCTTTTAAACTAAGAAGTATGAAATTCAAACTTTTTTATACGCAAATCATTTAAGTTGAATTATTTTAATTTTAGGTTATTTAAAATTCATGTTTGTTATTTACACATAAAGATTCATAACTTTTACTTACAGGTTAAACAAATTTAATGTACCAAATCTAATCGGAACACCTAAAGCTTAAATTTAGCACTTTGAAATTTTAAGAATTCAAGGTTTTCTATTTTAAACAATTCAATTTCAAAATACTTCACTTTGAATAATTGAGTTGTAATTAAAAATCATTTGCTCATTAAAAATGAATAGTCTAATACTACTGAAAATTTAAAATTTGTTCGTTTTTGAATTAAAAATATTGAAATTGAATCAGTTCAAATTGGAATATTTTGGGTTGTAATAATATTCTAACAGTATTTAAAACTAAATTTAAGTGTCTATTATGAATCTTATAATTTAAAAATAATTTTAAATTGAAAATAGTTTATAAAGTTTGAATCGAATTTTTACATTCGTTTAAATACTGAGGCTTTCGAACTGATACAGTTCAATTTTAGAAGCTCAAATCTTTAAATTATTTAATTTTGAACAGATTCAGTTTAGTTTTAAATAAATTTAATTAAGTTATAAAAAGAAATCTTTAAATTCTTCAAATTGAACATGTACGTTTAAAAATAAAGACCTAAAATCGAATATGTGTAAAGTGAAAGATTTTAGAATTACGCCTTTAAACTTATTTTCTAAATTCAGTTGCTTCATGTGATACGAAATTTGTTTTATTACAAGTAATTGGATATATTTTTCTTCTAGTAATTTCTAATATTCCTCTACACAAAATACATTCTCTGTCATTTCGAATTTTCCCGGTTTTCTGGTCCAGTGGTCAACCCTGGATCAAATATTTATAATAAAAACTATTCACTATAGGTGTTTTGCTTCCTCATAGAGGGAGGTTTCTTCTAATTAAAGAAAAAATATGGATAGTTTCAATATTGTTCCAGCTTATTTATTTTATTTATTACTTTAATTATACTTTTATTTATTTTAATACTTTGTTTTATTTGATTATTTATTATTTTATTTATTACTACTTTTTAACTTGCAGCAGTTTTATATTTCAAGTTAAAACCATTTTTTTCATAGAAACAATGTAAACTGTTTTTTTTAATGTCACTATACGTTGATTCTGAATGGTCTTCCAAAGTTCATCAATGGGTCAACCCAAGCCTTTTAATGACGCAAACAATTCAATCGAATACAATACTATTTCTGTTATATTTCCAATATTTAAAAAATCCTCTCATAAAAGAGATAAATAATTTAATTTTATAATAAAAGTTTATTAAAAGTTCGTCAATAGATCACCCCATGCTTCTGGAAAACACGAACAAATATACCACATACATTGCTGCTCTATTCCCAATATTAGTACAGTTTGTCTCATATTACGAAAATAGAGAACGTAGTCTTTTAATTTAAAAAATTCGGTTTTGCTAGATTATAGAAGGGCAATGGCAGTCACGTCAATAGATCATTCGAAGTGTCTCGAAGACGCAAACAAACACACTAGAGTTAGTAAAGTATCAAGAAAGTTTTTGTAATACAAGAAGAATAAACCATTTTCTCTACACTTCATAAATCGGTACTGGTGGATCATAAAAGTTTGAGCAATAGTTCTTTTGATGCGTCTCGAAGACGCGAACAAATACGTTAGATATCATATTGCTCGTGAAGAGAAAAAAAATATTTTGCGGGGGAGGGTTGTTTAAATACATAAAGATCACTAGTGAGTAGAAGGTTTGAAATATTTGCACACGCCGGTGACCGACTGTGACCCACTTGTATAGAAAACTGACCAGTCCGCCCACGTTTCTTTCCCTACGGTCGTACAGAATTCAAGGTAGGGTCAATGTCGTTCCGCGTTCTACACTAGTGGACTTGTCAAATACATATATACACCCATATAACATGTGTGTACACACATTCACTTCCTTGTTTCGTTCTTCGACCCAGTGTTTCTCAAACAGCTGTGCGAATTTTACGGATCATTAACCCAAAATAAGAAAACTTATACTATAAGATTTTGATTCTTTTTTTCTTAAAAAACTTAAGCTAAAAACACTTTTTTTACTAACCCGAGTAAAAAAGTGCCAATAGTATCCCAACAAGATCTCAAATAAAGTACGGCGAAGTAGACAAATCTGAACGATCTAAATTCAAATCAGTCATAATTTGACTGGTTAAATTAACGAAGTCTGCTTTAATTAAAAAACCAGTACTTTCTGCTGAGAAGACAGTACTTTTAGAATATTAATCAGTCTATATAGCTGACTGATTAACACTTTGATAGTTACAGATCAAATCAATTTTTTTGAGAATTTATCTTTTTTTATTAAAAATTCCACTACTTGTTTGAAAGCCGAACTAAATTGTTGAGAATTCATTTTTATGGTTAAAATGAATCATTTTAGTTGAAAACCTAATTCTACGATAGAAAATTTAACTATTTTGTTAAAAATTCATGTTTTTTGTGATGAGAATTAATTTCGTTGCATTCAACTATTTTTTATTTAAAATTGAAATTGTTTGATATATCAAAAGAAGAATTTTTTGTTAAGCATTGCTCTTTTTTATTGACAGTTTCATTAGTTCGTTGACAGTTTAACTACTTTAATCAAAAACTTTTTTTTTAATATTCATCTCTTTGTTTAAAATGTAACTATTTTGTTAGAAATTCCTGGCTCTATTCCTGGCTGAAAATTGATCTTTCTTGGTTAAAAATTCAACTATTTGGTTAAAAATAAATTTTTTTATGGAAAATAAATTTTTTCGATAGAAAATTGAACTATCAAGCATATAACTAGTTGTTTGAGACTTTAACTGCTTTTTTAAAACAATAATTTTTTGGCTGAAGATTCATGATTTTAGTCAAAAGTCCATCTCTTCGTTTGAATATGTAACTATTCATTCGTTATTCTTGTTATCTGAAAATGATTTTTATATATTGAAAATGTAACTCTCCTATTTTCAGTTTAAAATTGTCCCCTTTTTTAGTAAAAGTGCAACTTTTTGGTTGAAAATTAATTAATTCTGTTGATATATCCTTTTTTTTGTATACAATTAATCTTCTTGGCGAAATTTTTTTAAATTTATCTTTTACTTGTTTTAAAGTTGAACTGCTCGATTAAAAATGTATTTTTTTTGCTTAGTGAGTCCTCTTCTTATTTGAAAATTTAACTATTTTATTGAAAATGATTTTTTGGTTGATTACTGGTCCGTTTTAGTTGAAATTCAATTTTTTATTTGAAAATTTAACTAATTGGGTGAAAGTTGAACTGCTTTGTTAAAACATGCAATTTTTTAATAATTCCTCATTATAGTTGAAAATTGAACTTTTTAGTCGAAAATTTAACTAATTTGTTGAAAATAAGTTTTTGTGTCTAATTTTTTTTAGTTGAAAAATGAAATTTCAACAGATTGGATCATTAAAGATGACTGATTTTAGCAGTAAATCAAATTGACTATTTTGAAAAATCACTTTTGACTACTTTTTCAGTAGTCGAATCCGGATTATTTGAATTAATAAAAATTAAATTCGAATCAGTGACTTTTGACTGATTCAAATTTAAAGTATACTAAAGTGCGAACTTTTCTTAAAATTTTCAAATTAGTCTATAGAGAAGATCCACCTAATGTTTCTTAAGAATTTTTGACCGATTCTCTCTAGAACATATTTGAATTATGTGCTTTGATCAAAAGAGGAACCGAAATTTGCAAACATTTATATATTTCTTAGTATGTACTTATATAAGGAATGCACCCTCTGAGGTTTATCTGGGGTGGAAAAGAGCTTTTTTTTTAACCAAATCAAATTTCCTAATTTTTCTCATAAAATTGCTCTTTTGTGATTTACTGAAACGTACCCGAAAAATGAGAAAATCATATCTTTAGAAAAAATAATTCTGATGTTCTTTAAAACTAGCTTGCATAAGACATTAGCAAACACTTTTTTTAAATATTGGCAAAAATAAAGAACGTGGGTTTTCAGAAAAGATTTTCTTCTTGTTTTTTTTTGCAGGTCATGATTTGATTTGATTAAATGAAATTTTTCTTATTGGGAAAAAATTTTTTATACATAGAAAATGTTTTAAAAATTAGTACATACGTCTATAATTATCATCTTAAAGCTATATAGAAATAAAATAAATTATAAGTTGTAAATTGTCATTAAATTTAAATAAATAATTTCAAATCATGATTTTGGAATATCTAAGACTATTTTTTAACTCGTTTTTGTCTAAAATTATTTACAAATATTTCTGGAAAATTGTCCTTTCAATTGGCGTTATTTCTCAGGTGCTTTTAGAAAAAAATAAATTTCTTCGAGTTAACGGAAGGATTGGTAAATTTTAGTTCTATTGGATGTCAGTTTATGGGCAAAATATTTTTATCTTTGAAAAATATTTGCGGAAGGTGAGGTGATCAGGTTTTTATTTTGTGAGGATAAACTACTTATTTTGGCGATAAGTAGTGTTTTCATACAAAAAAAAACCCTCCTTTTCGGTAAATATTGGTCAAAGTGAAAAACTTTTTTCCTATATACTACCATTCAATAGGACAATAATTTGCCCATGTTTCAGTCCAATAGGAAAAATAGTTTACGACGGATAATTATAGTTGTAAATAATAATGCTTAGAACTCTATATCCATTAAAATCTTTATTTTTACCGTGTAGGCGCGATAATAAGATATATATTTTATCATCTATATCTCTTTATGGGAAATCCTAGTACCAAACTACAACTTTTTAAAACCTTTCGAATTCTAAAAACAAATAAAATATCTTTTTACTCTGCCCTGTGGTTCACTTTTCTTTAACTAATTTTAAAGTTAAAATTTAAGTCAACCTAAAAAATAAATTTCTTGACATCTGAGGAAGGTTTATAATAGCCCCTTCCTGTTGAAGTACGTCAACAAAAACTAGATCAACCCATGCTTTTGTACAAAATGATATTTTTTCTACTTCCTGTTCAAAGGAAAAAATATATTGGATAAGCGTAACATCCGTTGATTTGAAAGTAAAAGATACGAGCCTTAAGAGCGAAAGGGTCGAATAATGCCTCATAAATTTTCCCCAGTTCCCGCTCTTCATTGTGATCTTTCAAGTGCAACAAACGACATGCATGCCTAGGATTCATTAGCTTTGAGAAATTCTACTTTACGTGTGAATTTATGCAGAAATTATATAGGTACATATCTGGCCGTTTTTGCGTACCAATTCCGATCAAATCCTTTAGGCATCCAAGCAAGGTTTCAACAAAATCTGAGTTACAAGGAGAACGCCCATTGGGAAGAAAACCACTTGGTCAGCTGGATCTCAAGAGGAAGGTAATCATGCGTAAATTGCGAAAAAAGCAAAACGAATGTTAATGTAGATACGGCTCAGCCTCGCAAAATTCACTAACTGTAATGAGGTTCCAACGACATGAATACTTGAGTAATGATGGTACTTTGCTTTCAAAGAAGTTCTTCAATAATTTTAGTTTTACTTTCTTCGTGGAAACCTAACTTCAGAAGGTGTAGGTTGAAGATAAATGGATTTAAAATGGCCTTTAGATAATAAATAGAGCTTTCTGTGAACAAAAAATGCCTTTGAAGCCGGTGGTTTTTGAGATGATAAACTTGATTAATAGGTCAAGCAAAAATAATTTTCAGCGAAAAATCCAAAATTAAGAAAACTTCAATTTTTTATTCTGATCAACCGGGGTAATTGAAGGGTAGCAGTACCAGAACTGAGGACAAAAAAGCTTGATCAAAAAAAGTTATCCAGGCTAGAGGAAATGCATGTGGAAGTTGGAAATCTCAGTCTTTGGGAATTTTTTACTTCGACAAAGATTTAAAAGCTTTAAAAGATTTCAAAAGAGTTCAAAGCAATTTCAAATATTTGAAACAATTTTACAATGTTTTCATAATTTTCAAAATAGTTCAAATATGACACGAAGATTTTAATAATTCAACAAACATTTCAGAAATACTTTAAAGCCTCAACAAAGATTTCAATTATATCAATGAATTCACCAAGATTAGGAAGATTTCCCAGTTTTTATAAATATTTTAAAGGTTACAAAAGGTTTCACAAAAATTTAAATTATTTCAATAGTTTCACAAAGATTTTAAAGGTTTCAAAAATATTTAAAAGATTTGAAAAAAATTTACAATGGTTTCATAATTTTCAAAATATTTCAAATATTACACAAAGATATTCATAATTTAACAATGATTTCAAAAATACTGTAAAGCTTCAACAAAGATTTCAAAAATTTCAAAAATATTTTAAAGCTTCACCGAAGATTTCAAAAATTTCACAAAGATTTCAATGACATCAATAGATTCACAAAGTGTAAAAAGATTCCAAAGATTTTATAAATATTTAAAAGATTACAAAAGGTTTCACAAATGTTACAACTTTTCGATACTTTCACAAAGATTTCAACGGCTTCAAAGATATTTCCAATATTTGAAAAAATTTTACAATTGTTTCATAATGTTCAAAAGGTTTTAAATATTAAATAGAAAAATTGTTTACACAGGGTTCAAAATATTTCGCATATTTTAAAAATAATTTAAAGATTTCAATGATATCACAAAACTTTGAATGATTTTATACAGATTTCACACATATTTCACTTATATTCTGGACTTCGCAAAGATTTAAAAAGATTTTCCCGATTTTCAAAATATTTCAAAGATTAAATAATGATTTCAATTATTTAAATTTTTTATAACGTTTACAAAATATTTCGCAGATTCCAAAAATATTTAAAATATTTCAATGATTTCAAAAAATTGTTAAAGCGTTAACAGAGATTTCAAAGATTTCATCAATATTTTTCAGCTTTAACAAACATTTCAAAGATTTCCCAAAGATTTACCAAATTTCAAAAGATTTCAATAATGCATATATAACTTCAAAAAGATTTTAAAAAGTTTGAGAGATGTTTGAAATGTTTTAAAGATTAAATGATTTCAATGATGTAAAATTGGTTAGAAAAGTTTCAAAATATTTCCCAGATTTCACAAAGATTTTAATGATTTTACAAAGATTTCCCAAAGATTAAAAAATTTTAGAAGTTTTCCATGATATATATATATATATATAACTTCACAAGGAGTTTAAAACATTTTCGAAATGTTTGAAAGATGATGATTTCAATGATTTAAATTTTTTATAAAGGTTACAAAACATTTCGCAGATCTAAAAAATATTTCAAAGATTTCACAAAGATTTTAATGATTCTACAAAAATTTCACCAATATATTAAAACTTTAACAAAGATTTAAAAGATTTCAAAAATATTATAAAGCTTTAAAAAAATTTTCAAAGATTTCAAAAATTTCAAAAGATTACAATGATGTTAATGACTTCACAAATATTTAAAAGATTTTCGAGATTTTCGAAGTCTTTTAAAGATTTTACAAAAATTTGATAGATTTCAATAATTTTTCGAAGATTTCAGAAATATTTTAAATATTTCACAAATTTTCATAATGGCTACATAATTTTCAATAGATTTCAAATATGATACAAAGATTTCACCAAGATTTCAAAATATTTCGCACATTTCCGAGATTTTAGAAATATTCTAAAGACTTAGCAGGTTTTTGCAAAGATTTCAATGCTTTTACAAAGATTTCACAAATATTTAAAAGTTGTAAGAAAGATTTCAAAGAATTTTCAAGATTGAAATATTTCAAAGAACTCGAAAATTTCAGAAGATTTTCACAAAATATTTCAATCATTTCAAATATATATATTTTTTAATTCAAAAGATTTCGAAGATTTCGCAAAGATTTAAAATATTTTCAAAGACATCACAGAAATAAAAGATTTTCAATAATTTTCCAAAATTTCCACAAGGATTTCAAATATCAAATAAAGATTTCAACAAGATTTTAAATATTTTGAAAAACTTGATAGATTTTTCAACGAATACGCGGGTAGAAAAAGATAGATGTAAAATAGTTAGCCAATTTCGAGAAGATCGACTGATAATTTTGACATTAAAATTTCATGGAGTTTCAAAATCGTTTTTTTTTTTGTTTCGTTAAAATTCGTTCTTTATTCCGAAGGCTTCAGATAGCGATTAATGATCCAATTTTTCGGTTTTATACAAAAGTAAAAACTTGCTCCCGAGATATGGGGACATGATCACAGTATCAGAGGCATTTCTTTGGAATTGAGTTTTTTAAAAACTTAATTTTTTCAATCATAAAAATAACCATGAAGGAACTTTTGGAATTGATTGAAACCTCCAAATTTCAATTCTCCAATGTTTTTTACACTAAAAGGAAGTGTTTCAGTTATAGTTAGAATGAAACCGATCTAAGCAGTGCATCCTTTAGTGCATACGTGATTTAATTACAAGAAAACTCTTTAAAATCTTAAAAGTAAAATAACCTAAAAAATTAGCATTTTTAAAGTAAAATCTTCAGCAATCTATATTTTCTCTGCTAAAACAATAAGTAGCCAAAGTTGAAAAAATGTCGATAACATAAAGGTCGGGTTTGTGCGAGTCTAGCGTGAAGTCCACCTAATTGTTAAAGCTATAATTCAGCCTTAAATTGATTAAACATTATTTAAATTTCAATAAATGTTAGCCAATTTCAACTAACTTAGAGTTGAAAATATTCTTTAAATTATTCAAAGAATTTTTTAAATGAAACTATACCGACTTTTTTCCCTTTGTTGATTCAATTTTAGGATGTATTTCACTTCACTAATTTAAACAAAAGTGATTGTTTAAATTATGTAAAAAGATAATAAGGAAGACTTTCTCTCGAAGATATTAAATATATGCAGACTCTTTTCATAAAAATTAATGATATATTAACAGTACAATAATAATAATAATAATAATAATAATAATAATAAATATGAGCGGAACACATGCAAGATTCCTATCCCTTATGGGGAAAGAACATAAATGTATGTATGTTTTCCACGCTCGTTGAGTGCAAGAAAAATAATTTAATTAAATTCATGAAAAAGCCTATTTGCAACTTGAAACTTGCAACTTACCTCCAGATAAGAATTGTGGAATGTACAATGGACTGGATGTGACTGTTGCGAGCAGCAGAACGTTACAGATGTGGATGGCTGCCCAGACGTGCCTGCGTCGGTCTCTCATCTGCAACGGATGAAAAAGAGAGTCGAATGAAAACGATATCACTTGACCAACATCGAACTGTAAAATTTGATTTGCATTTTTAACTTCAATTAATTAGATAAATTTTTTAATTCTCTGATCTTTATTTGATCCCACGACTATAACAACGTGAGGTATGGTAGAATTAACATTTCTGACAAGCTTCCCACAGAATGGTCGAATAACCGTTTGTCCAGTGTAAAAAAGTATTATTCCAGGGTTAATTTCAGGTATTAAAATAAGACTCAGAAAAACAGTTTCGAGTGGTACTAAAAAGAGACCATTGGTGGGAACCCGGAGTTTTAGATTGAAAATAACAGCATGTAGTTATGCTATTCAAAAACAGGAAACGCAAAAAAATGATACCGTGAAAAAAGAGATTTCCAGTTTTTATAGTGTTATATTTCAGGTTTTTTATAATTACTATTTTTACCAAGGTCAACCTGATCCGTAATATTTGATACAGTCATGTGAATAATTATTTCATTCATGACTTTGCAAAAATAATTCGCAATTTAAACCGGGTGTAAGAAACTATATATGAAGCACAGATGATACCGCAGAAGATGACTCAGTATTTTTTTATAAATTAATGGTCAGAAGGTTTTTTAATTCAATATTTTTCTAGGAACTTTTATATTACTAGGTAAAAAACACGATTTTTATCCTTTTTCTTATTTATTTTTGCAATAAAACTGCACGGTAACAAAGAAGGAAACTTGCACAAGGAAACCTGCACAAGGAAACAAAATTGCACTTTTTTACAGAATTCTTTCTTTAAATTATGAAAACCGATTCATTTGTGAATATTTACAGTTAGACATTTGGTTTTCAATAACTTCTTTTTTATATATTTAGAAAAACGTAAAAACCATTTAATAACACTCCGAAAAATATTTGTTCGAATCAAACAAACATTTGCTTAATCCTATATCAAAGATAAAATTTGTTTGATTTAAATAAAGTTTGTTTCAATTAAATAATGGTGTATTTAAATCAAGTACATTTTACTTGAATCAAACAAATATTTGCTTAATTTAATAAAGTATTTGTTTCAACCTATATTAAGGAAAGAATTTGTTTGTTTGAAACAATTTTCTGACTGAAGGTATGAAGCTGCCTTAAATATAAATACAACTCTTTACTTTAGACATGATTTGTCAATGAATCTTCTTAAATTGATTAAAATTCGTAGCTATTCTGGAAAAATCTTTTAAATCTTTGAAAAATCATTACAGTCTCTACAAATTATTTGAGATCGCTTGAAAACTGTTTAGGTCCCTTGAAATCCCATAACATTCTTTATAATTTCTTAAGTTTGTCTATAATTTAAGATTTATAAAATCAAATTTAAGACATTCAAAACCCGAAACAGTTTTTAGAAACAGTGAACAGAATTATATTTGAATAATTGAAAGAGTCCAAATCAGTTAACTTTAAATTCAATTATAGTGACAATTTAAGAACAAATTTCACTTTTCAGATATTTCAAACCTAAATAATTTCAGAATTAAATGTTCTGAATTGTATTCAGCATTTAAAATTAATAAAATTAATAATATAAAAGTTCAAAAATGTGTTCAAAATGCAAATGCTGTTTACAAAAATTGAATTTGATACATATGGAAAAGTGAAACTCAGCCTTAAAAACTGAGCAGTTTTCAATATAGAGAGTGCAAAAACACTCGACGTCGAAAAAATTCAAAATAAACCATTTCAAACTGGGTCATTAAAAATTCAATTATTTTAATCTATTTAATAACTTTAAATTGTTAGCCTTTCGAAGTGAACAGTTTTTAATTGTAAAAATTGAAAAATAAAAAAAAATAATTAAAAACGTTTCGTGTTTAACCCTTACCGACATGATAGGCCGTAAACTGTCACACTTGTTTCGCACTCATTCAATTTTTTGATCTGCTTAAAAACCCTCAGGTAAATTCCAGAAATTTTTTAGAATTTTCTGCGATGCTATTTTTGTTATTAATTCTTAATCATTAGTTTATGTTTAAACAAAATTCGTTCTCTATTTTCAATTTTCAATATTCGAAAATTTCTACCTGTGATTTGATTTCTGCGACCCAAACACTTGACCGGATTTTAATTTTCTCTTCCGGAATATTTTTCTCTTCTGTAATATTTTGCTCATCTGTAATATTTTTATCTTCCAGAATATTCTTATTTTCTGTAATATTTGTCTCTTCCGAAATATTTTTATGTTCTGTAATATTTTTCTCTTTCGGAATATTTTCGTTTCTGTAATTTCTCTTCCCAAATATTCTTGTTTGTAATATTTTTCTCTTCCGAAATATTTTTCTATTTGGGGCCATTCACAAAATACATGATACATTTATCAGGAACTTTAAAAGCCCCCCACCCCCCGCGTGATGCTTCTTCCATTGCACTTAACATGGAGATTGATACTTTGAAAGTCTTCTCCCCCCACCCCCTAAAGTATCACGTATTTTCTTAATTACCCCTTCTGTAATATTTGTCTCTTCCGGAATATTTGTCTCTTCCTTCCCTTTTCTCTGCCTAACCTCATGCCTCCAACAGGAATCGCAGCAATGCATGCATGAGGACAAACAGGGATTGCCACATCCTCCCTGGATCAAATCCCAAATCCTTTTGAATTAGAAAATTTTCTATTCCAACGTGTATTCCGAGTCGACACGGCGAACAGTGTGATGAACTCGCCCTTAAATTCCTTGGAACTCGAAAGACTTCGGGAGGAATTTTAAAGAAGTTTGTATATATTTCTGTGATTTCTGTTGGAGAAATGAAGTTAGGCAGAGAAAAGAAAAGGAAAAGGAAAATATTCCAAAAGAGAAAAATATTACAGAAGAGGGAAATATTTCGGAAATGAAAAATATTCCAGAAGAGAAAATTATTCCGGAAGAGAAAATTAAAATCCAAGAAAGTGTGCCGGAAGTGAATACACGATGATAAATTTATCCTTAAAAATTGAATAATTAAGTGATTGGGTCGGTCGATTGCTAGTTTAACTAAAATTAACAAGTCTCGCTATTCTATAAATTACCCGATAATTTACCGGTTTTCTGGTCTATTGACCATCCGGATAATCGCTAATAATTTTATTTTGCCTTATTGTTTGAGCGATAATTTATTAATAATTGGTAAAGCAGCGTAAAATAATTCTGGTTGATTATAATTTAAAATAAAGTGTTCTTGGCTAGGAAAGGATATTAAATAGTAATTTCATGGCATTTTCTCTTCAATGTCAAATCTAAGTGCCATGACTGTTTGCTGATCGAAACAAAAAGTATGAATTCTTACTTTTGACTTTCCTGAAGCATGACCACTACTATAATTCTCGTAGGAACGAATCAGCGAACGAAGAAGAGGTCGTTGCACGGATCCGGGAAGAAGATCATTTAACAAGATTGGTTATCCTACCACTTGGTATTTCGAACTACCCGAGGAACTACCTGCGAAAAAGCCTCAGTTGGCTACTCCTTGGAATCGGACTGCACGAGAAAGGGAAAAGAAACGGCATTTAGTTGAATACTCGAACTTTACATGACCCGAGGGGGAAACAACTCTTGTAATCCACTGAACCGCTAGGTTATCTCAACTGGTAATCAGGTGTGTTCCGCGTAATCCAGAGTGATAGGGTTAATCCACTTGTAATCCGGCGCAATCCAGTTCTAGTCGAAATTAATCCAGGTCTATTCGGGACAATCCACTTGTAATGCAGATTAATCTATGTATAATCCAGGGTAATCCACTTGTAATCCAGTTATTTAAAGTAATTTAGTTAATCCAAGTTATCAGCTTGTAATCCAGAGTATTCTAGGTAGAAACTTCATATCTTGTGTTGAGAAACATAAATCTACTTTGTAGGAAATTTATGTTGTTGAAAATTCTTTTTTGTTTGTTGAAAATTTAAATTTTCCATTTTTGGTTATAAATTTATCTTTTCCGGTTAAAAATTCAATTATTAAGTTAAAAATGAGTATCTTTTGTTAAAAATTAGTCTTTATGACAGAAAATTAATATTCTTAGCATCGAAAATTCTTCTTTTTTCGGATGAAAGGCGATCTACTTTGAAAAAACTGAAAATTAATTGCCTTAAATAAAAATATAACTATTCTATTTTTTATTGTACATTAAACTTTTTAAGTTGAAAAATCCATTATTTGACTATTATCAATAATCGAAATTATTCTCCTTGCTTGCGCATCTATCTTTTTGTTTAAAAATTCCTTTTTGTTGTTGTAAATTAATTTTTTAACTGAAAATTTAACTATTCACTATATGCGCTTAAAAATTTATCTTTTTGATTTGAAAATGCAATCATTTGGTTGAAAAGTCCTGTATATTTTTAAAAATACGTTTTTTGACGAAAATTAGTCTTCTTGCTTGAAAATTTATATTTTTATTTGGGAATTAAATTAATTTCGTAAAAAAGTAACTATTTTTTTAAACTCTTTTTTTATTGTTTAAAATTAATTTTTAACTGTAAATGTAACTATTCTATTTTGGGTGTAAATTAATATTCTCTAGTTGAAAATTCAAAATTAAACGATGTGGCTGACAATTAATGTATTCTGACATAAATTAGTCATTTTTGGCAGGAAATTAATCTTTCTGGTAAAAAAATGATTTTTTTTCATGTTATTATTTTATTCGGCTAA
>JAWWLR010000149.1:11240405-11252896 GCA_035041075.1 Acraspis erinacei | reverse complement strand
GCCGTGCCCAATCCTTCGGCTCTTACGCAATACTAGAGTGTTTTAGAGGGAGGCTTTGAGTCTGCGCTTTATGCTGCCCTCTTGTGATGCAATATTTTGCCTTGCCCTCAACACGGTACGGAGAGTTGCATAAGTTGAGGCTTCATGCTGTAACTCGACGGTTTCAATATATATATGGGGCATTCTCTGTCAAAATTCAAAATTCAAGATGGTGGATCCAATATGGCTAATCCATTATGGCGGCCGAAACGTTTAAAGTTGGATTTTGTTGGTGGAATGTGATAAATCACGGGCCAATATGGTTTTCGTTGCTGGAAAGTGGTGTGTCATTTTCGAAGTCATTTTTTGCGTAGAATCCGACTACAGAGCCAGAATAGACCCATTGCGTTAGGAATTTAAAATATTTGAGGTTATGCACCCAAAAAATGAACCAGTGTTGAATTTGAAAATTTTTATATTTCGACTTCAGATTCGTAATCAGCAACTACGAATAAATATGAGTACAAATTTTCAAAAGAAAAGACTCAATAGAAAACTGTCTGACTTAAAAAGTTCAATGCAAATGGTCATGGCTCTAATGGGGCATATCTCGCAACTTCAAATTATCGTAACTTGGAAAGGAAAATCGTAATTCACCTCTGCGTCTCTCAATTTAAAGAGGAAGAGTAGTACTATATGATGCAGCTAAACAAAAAAACCCTAAAATATTTTATACCTTCTGTACATAACCTCAAAAGTAGCCAAAAACATCATTTTTTGGGTACATTATCTCATTGCCACTGACTATAAAATTGATAAAACCGGAAAAGTAATTCTGAATTATCCTTGATTATACTCATGAAAAAAGCTAAAAAGTCGTTCACCCAAAAAGAGGTACAAATTTTTTTATGATTTATTACATTCTCATCATTTATGATTAACAGTAGTAATAATAGATTAGTATAGTATCTAAAAGAGATATTTTTGAAAAAATAAAGTTTTATTCAAGCATTCCAAATATAAAGAAGAAATATATGAGCCGGCGAAATTATTTTCCCTCTAACCCCGCCCTATTTGAGAGTCTGGCAGGCGCGAGTTCGAGCTGCTATGAATTCACCGTGCGCAAGCGCGTAGTAGGTCCGGTTGCGTTCTCGCGCATTATCCCCGAATTTTATACTTCGCAGTAGTAGGAGTCCATTTCACGGTCGTATCTTTGGAGTTCCCGATTCCCGAGCTTCTGGCATCTTTGGAGTTCGAGTATATGTATGTTGATGCGCGGATAAAACTTGAAAAATTACGGTTATATTTTTAAGAATTAACATAAAGCGTATTATGTATAACGGGGTTTTCGAGTTCTTTTGTTTGTTTGAAAATAGCAGAAACCACAACTTTTTTATCTAGATAAAAGGCTGAAATTGAATTTCGTTTAAGAATATATACGTATACTTTCAAGATTAAAATTCAGATGTTTTTTTTAATGGTTGGTACGTGGAATGCTTCTCCATGATCTTTCAATCGCTTCAATTCTGATTTGCCGAAAACTCTTAAGAATACTTACATAAACAATAGGTATGTTATATTATTATATTTACCAACAGAATTCAGGATAACGGCCAAGCATATGAGAAAAATACAGACATTCGTCATCTTTTCGATGTACCAATGCAACGTAATAATCTAACTAAGAAATATTTTACTACTTCATTGGAATAGACAATCTATACTGTAGTCGTTATCTTTTAAATTAAAGGCGTCATCATTGTCCTTCTGAGATATTTACATTTGATAAGAGTCTGTTTAAACGAAATTAATTTGGTTACATTCTTCTTTCAAACTTATATCGCCTTCTATGATATCACCTTTTATGTTTTAGGGGCCAGATTTCAAGATATTTTTTAGGAATTCCTAACAACTGAATGAATTTTTTACAATTCAAGTCTTCATTAAAAATGTCAGTGACTCTGATAAAAATATGTAATTGCTTTGAATCAAATAATAGGTTCTTTTAAGCAACAAAATTTCTGCCATCATGATCAGCATGTTCACCATAATATAATTTAGCTTCTTTTATTCTATAGTGTACCAAATACAGTATGTACATATATTTTTTCCGTTAGAAGCATGAAATATTCTAAATATTCATCAGTAGTTGAGAAGAACTTTCTTTACTGACGATTCATATAATTTTTTCGTACGATTTCTCTTAGTAAGTTTTCTTGATTAATTCTAGACAACATCAGTTCAGATATTTCCTGAACATTATGAACGTCTAAAATCAATGTAGCATGAAACTTATTATGAATCTCTGCTGCATTTTTGAAATCCGTTATCAAATGCAGTACCATTGGCGTTTGCCACATTTGATCGAAATATTTGAAACAGGTCTTCAAATGACCATTTATGGACTTTCAAACATATTTTACCTTGATTACAAAACGACATCGATTTGCACATATGGCATAAAGTTGATTTTGGAATTTTTGGGTTGCTTGGGGCATTTTTGCGATAAATCCTTAACCTGAAAGATAAGAAAGTACAACTCAGAGTCCCCTATCTAAACAAATATATCTTTTCTTTGGAATTTATATTTCACTTCGGTCATATTCTTGAGAATGTCCATCAATATTTTAGCATCTTTCTGATTTTCTGGAAAATGGCCAATGTTGTCTATGATCAAGCGATTGGGTGTAACAGAAATGATTGGATTAATCAAAGACAACTGCTTATGAATACTGTAGGTTTTTCGCTGGAACGCATTATTCTTACTTTCATTGATATAAGCATATTTTCAGTCCCTGATAGTTATCAGATATTGAGAATCATTTTTATCACATAATAAATTTCAGGACAAAGTTGTTCGCTGTTCTGCTAATCGATCCTTCTTGAAATACTCAAAGAGTTTAGAAGTAAAATTCTTTGCGAAGTCATTTTTAGGTTTTTGCATAAAATTATGTTCTAACTGTTGGTATCCGTTCACGAAATCATGAGGGAGTTATTCGTGAGTATTTCCAGTTTTTAATTTGCATAAATATATCGTCAGGGCAGTCCCACGATGACGTTTTTCCATTTCTATGAGACTAGATAGATCTTTCCGTAAAAATGCAAAGTAATCTCTTTTGATCATTAATAATATAAATCAAATAACAATAATAATAATAATAATAATAATAATAATATGTAGTATGTAATGGTAATAACATATCTACCAAATGTGATCTCCCGTTGGTTTCGCGATAGGGCTTGAGATTCCCTCTCATGACTTTGACGGCTACGTTGGCGGTAGAACTGCTGTTTACGGGATTGCCTGTGCCAAACAGCACGCTAATATGTCTAAATAAATATAATCGCAATATAAAATTTTATAATGGGTAGTTCAGATAGTATTTAAAATGCGCCTATCAGCGCAACTTTTAAATTAAACAAAAAACCATAATCAATCCCCTCACTAACACTTTTTATCAATCTGCCACACGATGAGATTACCAATCACTATAATTGTTATAAAAAAGTTGATAATCAGCCTTAAGATAGTATTTCAAATGCGCCCATAAGCGCAAGTCTCAAATTTAAAAAAAAAAACATAATCAGCCGCCTCATTACCATTTTTTATCCATCCACTACACGCTGCTATACACTCAGAGAAAAGATTGACTTGATTCAACAAATCAGTTTGTTTAACCTTATTTTGTTGTTGAAACTAAAAAATTTGGGCAGTTCAAAGAAACCTTTGGTCTTATTTAGAAAACACAAAGAATTAATTTGGTCAAATCAAAGTAATTATTTATTTGAGCATGTTTAGTTTATTCAAAAAATAATTGTGTTGAGCGAAATATACCATTTATTAGAAAATTATTTGGTTAATTTAAAGAGAGAATTTGGTTGATTCAACGAAATACTCTCGTAACTATACTAAACATACGGAAGCAGATTACGTCAGCCCATGCTGGTGGTCAGATTGCACGGCGAAAAGTGTCAAAAAGATCGTGCGTTTTCTCGTACCATCAATTTATGAAAAAAGTTAGATCTACGAAAACCGGAACACTCAAAGGTGTCAAATTTATACGCAAAACTAGCCACTGTGACGAGATCCAGAAAATTTCTAATGTTATTACAACCTTTAGTTCGCAAAAAGCAGTTTTGTTCACCGGTGCAGGCAACCTAACCTAGAAATCTATATTTGATGAAAGAACTCCAAACTAATGTATGGGAAAAGTCTTTCTGTCAGAATTGGTGAAATTTTGGTTTTCTGATGCTGCAAAGTGATGCCTATCAAAAGTTTTCATTATAGGAAGGGCTCTTTCCATACATTTTGTATACGACCGTTGATACGACGGTTGTTGATTCAAACAAAATATTTGTTTGGATCAACCAAAATATTTGATTGGATCAACCCAAATATTTGTTTGGATCAACCAAACTTTATTAACCAAAAAATTTGTTTGAATTAACCAAAAATTTGATTGACTATATAGCAATGTATTTATTTGTTTGACCCAACCAAATTTTTCTTGAATCAAAAAAACTTTTTTCTGAGTGTATAAAATGAATATAATATGAAATAAACAAACAAAATATGAATGAATATAATATAAAATGAACAAACAACATTAAAACATGGATAATAAGATAAATGAAAGAAAAAGCCATCAGTGTTTTATTTATCATGATGCAAATTTTATACAAAACAGTGCGAAAATAGATTAAAAACTTGTTTTTTTTTCAAATATATACCAGAAGTCCGATTATTGTCCGGCCAATTTAACTTCCTAGAACTGCTGGCCAACCCAGTTTCTCGGCCGTGTTGGAGTGTCAATAATGGGTCGCCACTGTATGTACAATCTACATGCCTTGTATGTATGTATTGTTCTGACTGTTTACGTTGCGACCGTCTGATTTTTGTCACGAGGCAACTCCCGAAACTCGACAGAAATGGTACTTCTGGTGTAATCAGAAAAGTGATCTAGAATTTAATTTCAAAATTTTTTTAATCTGAAAATTATGAATTATTTAACCCTCATTTTTTTTTAATTATCCAATAATATTCGACAAGATTTGAAGTTGAGTAAACTTCATATTTCGAAAGATGTATAATAAATAAATTATTACACGATTAATTTTTTATAGTACATAAGGTAAATGCACCTATTTGCGTTCGTGTAAGGGTAACGACATAATTTAAGACCAATAAAAAAGTGTAATCCATTCTGATTCGCTAAACAACTGTTACTGATCTCAGAATATATATATTATTTTATAGAAAAAATGTTTGTTTTGACAAATTGATACAAATTGCACCGGAAAATCTGAACATCACGCAAAGATGTCATTGTACGTCATTGCGTCTGTCTGATTCGCTTTTGGATGTATTGGCGTCCACCTTGTTACCCCTATTTGCGTCAGGACGCAAACTGGTACTTGATGCGACAGCACCATTTTGGGTCCGGTTCGATCGCAATGGTTAAATCGCAAATAGGTTTTTCTAAAATTTTCAGCTTTTATTTGACTTTTTGGTTCACAGTAACTAATTCAAAGACGCAATTCATATTTATAACATGATATATACGGAAAATTTGAAAAAAAACATTTTAAATGTCTGTTTTATTTCAGAAGAACATATTCACAAAAACATATTCACAAAAACAAAGATTGTTTAAAACAGCATTTTTTCTATTGTTTATTGATTATTTGTTCATTAGTAGAAGGCCGAAGCAAAGTTAAACATTTAACAAAAAGACACAACTCTCTAGCAACTATCAAAGAGAAAAGAGTTATAAACAATGATAATTTGTTCAAACAATTCTGTTTATTAACTTGTATTAATTACTATCCCATTATGTAAAAAGTTGACAAAAAGTTGCAGAAGATAGTTATAAACAATAATAGTTTGTTTAAACAATTATTTTTTCTGAATTTGATTGACTTTTATCTCATTCTAAGTGAAACATTGAGAAATAGCCGAATATCTCAGCATAAATCCCAACTTCCCAGCATTCTTAAAAGAGAATATTATTACAAATAAAAATAAATTGTTTAAACAATTACGTTTGTTAATTCAAATTCATTAGTGCCTTACTGTGATTAAAAAGTGGGCAAAAAGTTCGATTGTATTATAAATCGGAATGATTTGGCTAAACCTCAATAACTTTAAGGTAAGAATATTTGTATAAAAATGGTTTAAAAAGTACATTTTAAAACACTTGCGCCACGAACGAAAAACAAATGACGCCCTAAATTTTCTCCGAACCTAATAACATTTTCTAAACTAACTTCGCAGGATTAAATTCAGCGCTAATCTGTCCGGAAGCTTCTTTTTAATTATTTTTTCATTAACAATTCGATTTTTAAGAACAATTTTTGTAATTTAAAATAAATAGTATGCACATTTTCAAAAAAATTTTGCATTCAGAAAAATGTTTATCTCAACTATTGTTATATTAAATTCGTACCATAATTTAAATAACCTTCCAACATTAAAAAATTGTTATTTTATAAAAATGTTTGATTCTTTTATTTTTTAGTAATATTCTACAAGAGACATTTTTTTATTTGTTTAAATTCGCGAATTTTATTAGTCGGAAATTCTCAAAATTCGGTAATATTATAAACTGTTGGAAATTTTATAATACGGGAATTTCATTATCCAGGAATTTTTAAAAACTTTAAACATTCAAAATTTTTGAAATAAGAATATTCGGAAATTTTATTTTTCTACATTTTTTAGTCATCCCAAAATTTAAATCAATTGTAAACTTTGTTTCAGAAAAAATGAACAATATCAAAATTCAATAACTAAACCATTATTTTTATGATTCACAGGGGAAAAATTGTTTAGGCAAAATATAAATATTTAATTAATTGAAAAAAATTCTTTATAATAATATTTTACTCTTAAACAGTTAAATGAGAAAGATTACTCTTGAAATCCATCAACTGAATCATTTATCGAGAAAAGCGATAACTTTTCGAGTGTCATATTTGGAAAATAAATTCTTTAGACAAGCCATAATTGTTCAAACTGTTCAAAATAAGATGAAAAATACTTATTATAAACTTGTCAATTACCAAATCAAAATAATGCACGTGGAAAAAATTCAAAAAAAAAATAACGTATTTAACATGAATTTTATATAACAATGAATTTTTAAATGATTTTTTATTCATTTTCATTAGAATTCCTTAATAGGTGAATAAACTTTAATTTACGAAAAGTTAATAAAAACTACTTCTATTTTCCATTCCTTCGAAAACAGAAATTTTTTTTATTTAGAACCTTATATTAACTTTAAAAGCCTGGAGGTGCAGGTTAATGTTCTTCGATTTGAAAAAAAGAAGAAAACTTTATTTTCCGAAAAACGAAAAAATGTTTGGGGTGCGAGTAACAAAAATCGAAAGTCTCCTTTCCACAGGTAACTTAAATAATAAATACTCCCTTGTCGAAGTGTATAAAAAATCTCTAAGGGTAAACATTATGATAGGTGGACATAAAATGTAAGATTATGACAAAGTAAAAATCGTATATTTTTATGTCGTTGTTTATGTGTCATTCCTGTGGGTACCAAATGTCAATTTTTAACTGTGATGGATTTTGATGACAAAAAGCTCTTCAGTTTTTATCTCATACTGCATCTTTACATTGAGTTATTAAACAAGCTGAAATCAAAGTAATAACTTCTGGATTTTTGATATTCCTATTTATATATTTATGAAATTTAAAAAAATTCATTTTAAAATTACTCCTCATAATGAGATTCTATTCGATTTTATTGATTGATTATTAATTATTAATTTGGAAAAAGAATATTTTAAAAATAAATCGAAAGTTAAAAAAGACTACTTTTTTATTTAAAAAAATGCTATTATATAAAAATATTATTTTTATATAAATAATAATATTATCTGTGGACGCAAATGCTTGATAAAATAAATCGCGAATGCAACAAGTGTCTACACTAGGGTGGTCCAAATAATATGTTCAAATAATGCTAAAATGTTTCGGGTTTTCTTGAAATGTTCCATTTTTTATCCACTTTCAAATTAAAGCAAGGTGATCATCAATCTAAGCTGACAAGGCTAATTGTTTAAACAATTCAGTATTATTTTCAATAATATTCTCTCTAAATAATACTGGAAAGGAGCGGGGTTTTTTGTATATTTCCAATTTCTTGCTACATTTAAACTAGAGTAAAGTAATAATTAATGAAAGTTTACAAGGGAAAAATTTATTATTGTTTACAACTACCTTCTCCTATAGTAATGCTAGAAGCTGCGGTTTCTTCTGAAAATTGTAACTATTTGTCTGCTTTTCAGTAAGTGAGGTATTAATTAAGGTAAGTCAATAAAAATAATTATTTAAACACTTTTTTATTGTTTAAAACTATTTTCTCTTAGAGTCAGGCTAGAAAGCTGCGGTTTTTTCCGAAATTCTCAGCTTTTATTTTATTTTTCAGTTATGAGCAAATAATAAATGAACATCAAGAAGAAGAATTTTTTAAGTAGTATTCCATTTTTTGGGAATGAAGTATTTTTTAACGCTGTTGCTAATTCATTAAAACATCAATTTAAAGAAGAGGGATATTTTACAGTAGAGATATTGATTCTTATTAATTATTACTTCACTCAAAATAAAATTTTTCTAAAAATATGGAAATAAAAAAACCGCAACTTAAAGTGAATATTATTAAAAATGATTAAAAGAAAGTAATATTTATGCATAAGCAATCATATATTTAAAAAATTCAAAAAATAAAAATCTGCGCCAAAACTCGTAAAATCCAATTATTCACTTATGGGATTTTTGGGACCCTTTCAAACAGGCATTGTGGTCAATTGTGGTCAACTTTTTTCAAAATCACCAAAAATTTACATATAGTTAAAAAAATGTTTAAACCGTCTAAAAAATAAAATTATTTTTGTATCATATTAAATCTTCGAAATATCTTTAAAAGTTATTCAAATTTTTTTTATTTTGTAATTTTGCAAAATTGAACAATTTTTCTTTGAAATTTTCTGCGTTCTCTTTCGAAATGCTAATAAATCATTTTAAATGTTTTGGAATTGTTTTCAATTTTTCTTGAATTTTTTTTTTCAAAAATATAAAATCATTTGGAGTTTTCCTAGAATCATAAGAAGAATTTTTGATTATGTTGAAACCTTTTAAAATTCTTAAACATCTTTTTTTAAATCTTTGAAAATCTACATTCTGTTTTAAACTATTTGAAATCTTGTTGAGATTGATATTATTTTTAAACTGGGTTTAAACTTCTAAATATGTTTTAATATTTTTTTTAAACCTTTTAAAGATTTCTTTAAAAAATGTTGTAAAATAAAGAATGATTAAAAATTTTCCCAGAAATCTTAAGAAATTTATTTATTATTTTTTTATGCCTGTCAAAACTGTAAATAAAAAATAAACTGTTTTGTTCCAAATCCTCATAAATCTACATTTTGTTCTTAAGTCGTTTATAGCTTGTAATTTTTAAGTTATTTCTGTCCGTTTTCAAAAAAGTTTTATTTCCTTTAATTTTATTCGAACTTTTTGTAAAATTTTGTAATATTGAAAAATTGAAAATTTTCGATTTAAAATCATCTTTATTCTTTTCGACAATTTGGCAAAGGATTTAAAATGTTTCCAGATTGTTTTCAAATTAATTTTATAAAACAGAGAATCAATTTCAAAGATTCGAAATATCTTTTAAAATAATTCAATGTTTTCCTAAAAGTTTTTAAATTCCCGCGAACATTGAAAAAATTGTATTAAAATCTTGGAGATTCTTTTTCGACGTATTCTTAAATCATCAAAGTAAGTAAGGGTAGGATTTTATAAAAAATATGTAGGCGGATAGATTGTAAGGAATGGAAGTCATGTAAACCCTTAGGGTACACATTATGAATAAAGAAATCATCAAAGTACAAAATTAATATTCTAAAATAAAACTTACATTATTTTAAATTTTCCCAGAAATATTATTGTCAGGTTCAAAAATGTAAAGAACAGAATTGTTTTCTGATACTGAAAAACATTTAACAATTTAAATTATCTCTTTCATCAATGATGATTAATAGACCCTCACAAAAAATTTTGAAAAATATTCCATATAAAAGTTCAGAACATAAATGCCGCCTTCATTATTAAAAAAGCTTTAAATTTAAATTTTCACTCATAGAAATAATTTTTTAATATGAAAATATCTCATTTGAAAATTGCGATTTCAAAAATAAAAAAAAATTTGAAGAACAAACTGTAAACAGCCACCGATTTTTCAGGTATAAAGACATTTTTTTCTTTAGAATCCTCGGTTATAGAGCTGTTTGAAAGGTTAAATATACCACGGTACTCTAAAAAGAATATGGACCAAAAAAGTGGTATTTAAAACCTCGAAAAGATAATTTAATTTTTTATTATATTTATCCAAAGTTTAAAAAAATATCTATTATATCCGCCAAAAGCATATCCGCGAAGGAACGCATTATCATAAAGTGTTATGAGCCCGAAGTAGGAATAAAAGTTTTAAAGGGATTTGTCTTAGAATAAATGCGATGGTGCATGTAGCGTTATACATAAAAATTCCTCGGAAAAGACGGAAAAGTCTTGAGTTTAGAAGGTTCTAGGCTTTAGGCTATTTCAGATATAAAATTTGCATGCAAACACTTGCATCAAATACTAATGCATTCAAGCTGAAAACGTGAAATAATGAAGAAGAAGAAAACGGATAACCATGCAATTTTTATTGTAAACTCACATAAGGAGTACACAAATCATAAAAGAAAACACACTGATAGAAAGGTTACACATAGAAAGGATCCAAGATTCCATAAAAGTGAAATTTGGTGCCATTTTTTTAGAATTTATTTTAGAATAAATAATAAATAAACAAATTTTTCAATATAATTTATTATTATTTTTTATAAAAGTTTACCTGATACTATGCACAGGTATTGCATGTCGACCACGTCAATCTTAATTTTATCCTTTTCTTGGTAGGTGTATATCTCGCTACCGTACAGCACAGTCGGTATAAATATACAATTATGTAAACTCCAAGTCCCAATATAATAACAGTTTCGGGGGTTGCCTTGCACTGGCTTTGTTACTAAATCGGTACCCTCGAAAAGTAAACAATTAGGGCCACCTAAACAGTTTCCGACTGGAATGCGTAATATTGCGTAATATACTCTACCGCGTACTCGCGCATTGCGACACTTTCAAGGTGAGAGTTCTATGGGACCTGCACCTGGACATGTACCTTTTAGCTTTATTTGGTATATTTTAACATCTGGCAATGGGCTCTGCTCTTCTTCTTACTCTCATTCATAAGCCTATCTATCTTTCAATCATGCGTGTATTAAGTTTGCTAAACATTCTTTTTACGTCTTTGATTGACTCTGCGCTATAACAAACTTATTATCTGCGAAAGCTAACCCACGCACCCTAACTGTTCCGAGATCCACAACTTCTTCTTCGAGGAACATGAACATAATAAGCAGCTAAGAGGTCATAACACATCCTTGTCTAACACCTTGCCAAATATCGAACTGGTCACTCAGTTGCCTATTTCCTCTCCCACTCACTTTGCTACCAGCATATCACGTTTGGTACTTTAAAATGTTCAAAAATTTCCAAAAATTTGAGGTATCCAAAAATGGTCTCAAATTTTCAGTAATTTATGTTAGTTTATCGTTAATCTATCTAAAATTTTCAGTGATTTATGGTATCTCAACATTTAGTGCTCGTCCAATAGTTACGAAAAATCAATCTTTTAAATTAAACTTCAACGCGGTATTGACATTACCACTTTTGAAAACTGCTGTAAAAAGTTCTTTTAAGGCAGTAGTGAAGATTAACCCGATTATGCACTACTATACGAAACGAAAAAACGTATCAAAAAGTTGCCTTATCATGCCTATGCAGTAAAAAGTGTTCACTTCGCTCTCAAGGATCATACATTTAAAAAAATTCAAAAGAGTAAAAAAAACAGTACGTGAGGTATCTTTGAGGCGTATCTTTGAGGCATAAGACAAACTTGAGGACGGCTTAGTTACAAAAACTCTTGGAGGCGAAAGAATTATGAGAATCCAACATCGCATAATAAGACAATGCGCATTACGGACTGCGCATCAATACTGCCGTAAAAAGTATTTTTTAGTCAGTTTTAAAGATGATTCATATATTGCGCTACTTTACTATGCTCTTAAAAATGAAAAATTTTGAAGAATTCAAAAGGTGAGAATTTTCATCAAAAGAAGAAAATCTTCAGATGATTCGACATGGAATTTCTCAGATGTGAACAGAATGGTATAGAAGGTTCATCTTTGATGCACTAAACCAACTTGAGGAGAATTAAGTTGCTTTAATTCTTGGACGAAAGAAAATAATGACGTTTCACCATCACAGAGAAAGGTAATGCGCAGTTAGAACAGCGTATCAGAACTGCCGTAAAAAGTTTTCTTTAGGCAGTTGTGAAGATTATTCAAACAATGTGCCACTTTACGAAACGAACAAGGGTGCCAAAAAT